>JBBPBX010004887.1:0-13223 GCA_038048925.1 Garcialebias charrua
CGTGGTGTAGTGGTAATGGCAGTCGTCTCCCGATCGGAAAGTTGGCGGTTCGACTCCCGGGACCCGCACCATGTGTCGTTGTGTCCTTGGGCAAGACACTTAACCCTGAGTTGCTCCCGGTAGGACTGGAAAGCACCTTGCATGGTAGTCTGCCGCCACCGGTTTATGAATGTGTGTAGCATTCAATATATGTGTAGCACTTTGAGATTTTCAGTAATGAAAAGTGCGTTATAAATTGAATTAATTATTATTATTATTATATCCATCGTTAGGCTGATGATCCTCCTTGATCATGTGAGCAGCTGGTTTTGGCTGTCATCAGCCAACTGGTTGATCCACTGTGAGAGGGTGCTATTTATAAGACTGAGCTGAATACAGCATCTCAGACTGAGGAAGTCTTTTGGACGAAAGACGAAACGTTTCTACTTTTTTGTTTTGTATTTTGAATGTCCAGAGGACCAGACTTAGCTTTTTTAGATGTATGTACAGTATATATATTTTTTCTTTTTAAGTTTGTTGATGACAAATGTTCTTCCTAATCCTCTTAAAGAGTGGAAGTTTTCAAACTGTAAGCGTGTTTCTTGGTACATAGAAAATTTGACATTTCACCCACGATTTTTTAAAGTTGACTGTCCAGCCTCTTTAATTGCTTTAATTGATTAATTAAAAAAAAAATTGTACCTAAAAATCTTTGTGTTCAACTTTATAGGCCACCGTATAACCATTTTTAACACAAACTTTTATCCCCAACATTAGCACACACACAAACACTGTGTGCTGTAGAGCCCCATGTTGCATGTTGGCATTTTTGTTTTGTATTTAGGGCTGCCAGGAACCAGCAGCCCCTCTGGCATGACTGGCACTGCACAGAGAAACATGGGCTGTGTCTCCCACAAAGCAAAGCTCGACATTTATCTCGCCTGCTGAGCTTTAGCGCAACGATTTCAAAGTGCATCTTAAACAATTTGCTTCTATACGTCACAAGAACCTTGTTGTTTCCTGCCAAAGAGATGAAACGCTATGGAAAAAGTGTGTGAGTCAGTGTGCCAAAGCTTGTTCAGATTGAATGTATGACGGGTCTGAAATGTTTTGCGTGAACGTTCAGATGAATCAGCTTATTTTCTTTCTTCCATTTTTTATTTTTAGGGAAAGTGTTTTGAACAATTACGCCTAGAAAGCTGAATCTCAGCCGTCAGCATTTCTGTAAATTCACAGCGTGGAACAGAAGCAAAGTTGCACTTTTAAATAAGATGAATAATAAGTACAATAGCTGCAGTAGTAATTACATCAGTTTATGTTATGATGCTAAAGCACACAGATAAAAGTATCCCTCGTGAGTATTATGATTTTTCCTGATTGGCTTTACACTTACGTTTGAAATACTTTATTTAGAAATAGATCATGAATTTACAGGGGAAATTTTTCATTTTTACTTCATGTTTTTATGTTTAGAACAGTTTTTTATTTATTTATTTGAGTCGTGTATGCAAGTGCAATAAGCAGACTAAATACTTTTATAAATGTTTTATTATTGACTGCATTGTGCAAGTGGGGGAGTGGTGGTGCAGAGGTTAGAGAAGGTGGGCATGTGATTGGAAGGTCACCGGTTCAACTCCTCGGACCGACAACATCAGAATGTGGGTGGGAATGGTGAAACACCCACACCTGCCTCCATCCTCATTTGCCCCACTCTGGGCCCTTGAGCAAGGCTCTTAACCCCCTTTTATATAGATGCATCCATATAGTTTTTTTTTTTGTTTCTTTAGCAGTGTAAAGAAAAACACTTTGACACTGAATTGTGATTAAAAAGTTTTCTAAACATAGAAGTTTATTTAATTTGTGTGACTCACATCAGATAACCACTTTGGGTAACCAACGTGTTATCATGACAACATAAAAAGAGTGTACCGGTAACAATTTTTTTTGAAGTGACGTTCTGTCAAATATTTTTCAATAGTTAGTACTTTCTGAGCAGTTGATCGGTCAGAAAAGAGGATAAGAAGAAAAAGACAGAAGTATCCCTTCAAACTATGCTAATGACTCACCTTTTTATTTTAAAAAATTGTCTCTTTTTATTTTACTTCTGTTCACACAAATAAAACAATTTAATACAATAAGTGCCAGAAAATAAAAATACACTTTTTTATTGTACTGTTACGTGTCTGCACTGTGTGTTGTATTGTTTTTGCACGTAATGTTCTGTGGTGCACCGTGATCCAGTTTTCGTTTCAATATGTACTTGTACTGTACATAACTGAAATGAGATTAAAACCCCTCTGACTCTGACTTCTCATAGTTTTTTCGTATGTTGATTTCTGTTAATGTGCACAGTTCTTACATTTCTGCAGTATGTTCAAATATGTATTTGTTTTAAAATGTGTTTCAGTTAGTTATGGGTTAAAAAGGAGGTATGTTACTCTAATTGACAAGGCAATAGCCTGTTAATGAGTTGTAGGCAGGGCACATCTGCATAGTAACTGACATTGGTATAAAAAACAGCAACAAACTAAACAGTCTGTGACATACTGTACCAGTGCAGGTTTGGAAATGTTTTGGAGAGATGGCAGTGAGGTTTTCAGACTCAAATATTCAATGGCATATTTGAGGGTGAGAAAATGCCTGAAGAATGGAAAAGAAGTGTGCTGGTGCCCATTTTTAAGAACAAGGGTGATGTACAGAGTTGTAGCAACTACAGGGGAATTAAGTTGATGAGCCACACAATGAAGATCTGGGAGAGAGTTGTGGAAGCCTGGAGTGTTTCAGTTTCAGGAGTGATTTGCGACAAAAAGGTGTCAGCAAAGGTCAAAGGAAAAGTTTACAAGACTGTGGTGAGACCAGCTATGGGGTATGGTCTGGAGACAGAGACATTGACAAAAAAGACATGCGAAAGAACTGGAAGTGGCAGAGATTAAGATATTAAGGTTCTCCTCAAGGAAGAATAAGATTAGGAATGAGATAATCAGAGGTACAGCACAGGTTGCACAACTGGGAGATAGAGAGGCCAGACTGTGATGGTTTGGACTTGTCCAGAGGAGGGACAGTGGGACAGTGGGTATACTGGTAGAAGGATGTTAGAAATGCAGCTGCCAGGAAAAAGACAGAGGAGATACTGTATATAGATGCAGTTAGAGAGGACATGAAGGTAGTTGGAGTGAGGACAGAGGATGCAGAGGACAGAGTGAGGTGGAGGAGGATGACTCGCTGTGGCGACCCCTGAAAAGGGAAAAGCCAAAAGAAGAGGAAGAAAATACTAAATAATCTGTGTTGTTAGAAGTCTTATGTTTATTTTAAGCAAACTGAGCTTTTTTTTATATCTTAATAAAATAAAAATCTGTACTTTTTTAGCCTGACAAACAAAATGAAAAGGGCATTAGCAAAGCATAGCCATCAGCGCAGCCTTGAGGAAGACTTGCCCTTTTCTTCATGCTCTGTGTTCTGTGACTGACGTCACCACTCATAAGATACGATCGATTGAAAACTATTTGACAGAGCATCACTTTAAACCGTTTTCTGACTTACTGATGAAAAAAAATCATTCCTGCGGAGAAATTCAAATGTGGGGGAAATTCACACAAATCTGCTAACTTGACTGCAAACCACAATTGTTTTTATGAAGTTTTTATTTTCACCATTTATTTACAAATTGTTATTATATGTCATTGTCTTTTAATGAATTACATCTTTTCAGAGCGTAGTTATGACTTATTTATACATTTAGGTAGACTCCATGTCATTTAGATTTTTTGAATTTCACATTTTATGGGTATTTTGCTGTTCTGCAGAATACAAGACTACTGCAGGTTGAGCTTGGATTGACTTTCAATAGCAATTTATAAAGTTACATCATGCCAAAAGATAAAAAGCAGTACTTAAAATAATACAGATAATTGATATTTTTCTGACGAGCCTGCATCAGTTTCTGGATGCATATTCTTACATGTGCCTTGAACATGGTGACAACTGACAAACCATTTTTTGTTTCATCTGATTTTCTTTCTTTCTTTTTTTTTTACATACATCACAAACGTAAAACACATTTAAGTGTCTGTCAGCTTGAAATGGATTTTCAATTTAAAAATGCAATTGAACTTGAGTTTGAAGAAAGCTCTTTTTGCTCATTTCTGAATAGGCAAATTTGCATAATTGTCCCTTAATGCCCGAATTGGCATCTGTAAATTTTAATTTGATAATAAATCTCCTCCATGGGGGTAGCAGGATGGATTTGGATTACAGTCTTGGATCTCATTAGTGGTATTTGACAAAGGTCTTTTTCATAACACTAAGATGTCATCAGCTGAAATCTGAATAAAATTAATTCGTTTTCATAGTGGGGCGCTGGTCTGAAACCCTGCTTTTAATTACGCTCTCTCGCTTTCAGCTCTCATCTTTTCTCCTTCATCAAGATTCTCTAATCTCCCATACACACTTCACCACAGCTCTCAGATTGCAGACGTTTTTTCCCCTCGTGTTGTCAGACGATTTGTCCTTTTAGTCTGAATCTTTAGATTTATTTGTCTATAGTGATATAAAGTTAATTCTGCTTTTATTTGAGAAACGTAACCCTTAAAGTGTTAATGGTTTGTGATCATCCAACATGACTGGATTATGTCACTTTGGTTGCTTTTATCTGTCATGTGTTCAGGATGACGTATTTATGTGGCTCAGCTTGTGTTTAATACCACCCTCCTTTCTTTTATTGCATATTGTTTGTGCAAAATGCAAAGTAAGACCTCCCCTCTGATGTTTGTGTTTTTTGTGTGTTTCAGGAATCAAGAATAAACTGCATCCGCATCGCTCGCAAAGGTAACTTAACACGGCGTTTACCACCTAAATATCAAATCATCTGCCAGATTGTACAATACAATGCAAAACGAGGTATTGTATTGTCCCCTCAGTAAAATTAGTTTGGAACTTGTTGTTCCAAAAGCTGTCTTAACCAAAAAAAAATTGAAGCATTACACGACACAATGACACAAATAAAGCTAATACCATATTTTCCGGCGTATAAGTCGCTCTGGAGTATAAGTTGCATCAGTAAAAAAAAACGCATCATGTAGAGGAATAAAAAAAATGTTGTTTCGGTGTATAAGTCACATTTATTATGCATTTTTTTAATGGTCAAAACAGCTTAATTTTACCTGTGCGGCATGGCGCCATCCATCCATTGTGGCCTGAGCCGCTAGCTCTCCAGCATTCCTCTGCCTGCACCAGCTGAGTGAAGCGAGCATGCACAGGAGGACTCATTGTTGCAGTTCTTCAAAATTTAACAAAATCCACTTAAAAACAATTATTTGATTGCTCGACATTATAGCAAAGGTGTGTCTCAGTTGAACTTTTCCTTAATAAATGCACCTTAATGGTCAAAACAGCTTCATTTCGCCTGGGCGGCATGGCTCCATCTATCCATCCATCGCAGCCAGAGCCACTAGCTTTCCAGCGTTCCTCTGCCTGCACCAGCTGAGTGAAGCGAGCGCACATGGGAGGACTCACTGTTGCAGTTCTTCAAAATTTAACGCGTCTTTCAAAGATTGCGTTATGAATATGGAATAAAAATGTATATAAGTTGCAGGACTGACACATCTATGCAAAAAAAAAAAAACCCTGCGACTTATACGTCGGAAAATACAGTACATAATTGCCAGCTTTTCATGGCGACGAGCAGTAATAACCACAGTGGTGAGGTTTACTTTCCTGTCCACCACAGCACTACCGTAATTACCTTTTTTTCCTCAACCACAAAGACATTTTTTTTTCTCCGCTGGTCCTTGTTGTTTAGCAGTGGCCCTTAGAGAAAAGGGCAACAAGCTGCAAGGGATTGGAGGTCAAGCTTTCATCCTGCTGTTTGGGGGCAGACGCTGGGATAGTCTGTATCAAGGCAGGCTCTTTGTTCTCATCAGCGGCCCACCAGATAGCTTCATCTGAGAGCTTTGACCTCAGTGGCAGCCAAAAGGGTTCTCCAGATCAAAACAAGCTGCCTTGACCTATCAGAGAAAACACTGCCTCCCCTCTGCTCCCCCTTCGTTGTCTTCTGTTTTCGGATCCAAAGGAACATGAAAAGGGCACAGAAATTGACTCATAGTCCTGAGTCCCTCTGCCACATCCCACTGTCAGAACCTGGTGAATAGAAGTCACTTATTAATAGTTATCACTGCACTACAAATGTAAGTGGAGCCATTTAAGTAAATTGATTTAGAGGGGGTTTCTCTTTCTGTCTCTTTTTTTTTTTCCCTGACTGCCTCTTTTTTTACAAGTGACTGACGAGAGACGAGGCTCTCTCCTGAAGCAGAAAGCCAAAAGGCAATACTCCGCTCTCACTCCATCTGCCTCAGAGATTCCAGTCAGGCTTTGATTAATTATGCACCTTTTTTTTTAACAGCACTGAACTTGTACGCTTTGCTAGGTTGTTGTCCTCAACACAAATCACAAAGGAAGAATAAAATCCTCGTGCAACAAAAGAGCTGGAATATAATAAAATCAAATTGAAGGGAATTAAAAAAACAATTAGACAAGCAAATACAGTATATGGTTATGGCTGTGTTAAAAAGTAAAAAGTTTAACTTGAGAAGTTACAATTTTCTAAACAATGCGGTGTGACTGCTGAGTGCTGAAGAAGCTGTAACTGAGCTGGTAAAGCTAAAAGCGCTAAAACCCCCCAAAAGACTTGAAGTAGAAAAGCTAGAAGTAGCAGAACAATAGCTAAAAGCTAAAGGCCCATGCCACACATAGCGGTGCATTTTGCGTAATGCTTCAAAACACATTTCTGTGTATGTGGTGCATGGCTGCCCAGCCGAACTGTACCAAGCTGAAAGACACACAGTGGGCAGATTGCCGCCCCGTGAGCCACTCTGCACCCAAGTCAAAATTATTTTAATTCAGACGCAGCATCTCTGTCGGCACCTTGGGAGCACGCCCTCAAATTTAGAGTGAGTTTGCCACTGTGCACGATCATTTTGGTTTTTATTTTTATGATTCTTCTTGAAACGCTCCCGCAAATTATGATAAGAGTCAATATCTAACTGTGGAAAGACCGTTGTTGACTAGATTAAAAAACGTAACAGTTATAAACCCTTATTGATCCTCACTTATCAAGAAATGTGACACCAGGGCTTTTTGTTAATGACCTGATGAACAAATATGCTACTGCAGCTGGAAAAATACTGGAAAACAATAGTCTTAACTGTGGACTAAGTATTCACACCATTAGTATTAGCATTACATCATCTTTTCATACAGGATGGTGTAATCATAAAATGCAAAGCAGATTTTTTAAAAGCTGTTTCTGATTTAAAAGTGCAGCAGGTTATAGTATTTTTATTTGTTTGTTTTTTGCAATCTTTATGATCCCACTCTGCATCATCAGGTCCTGAGTTGTTGTTATCAAGCAGCCCATCCCAAGTAAAGTGGAGGCAAATGATTCTGGCTTGGATAACAAATCTGGAGATTACATTTCAACTTCCAGGTGACAGTTTAATTAAGGATCCTCTGGCAGCCGCAACACAACAATAGACTCCCATTTTGCCTCTTAAGTGCCAATTTCCACCATGGGGGCAGCCGGCAGGTGCTTGGATTCATGCAGGAAATCTATTTCGTCCTCATGTTTTGGCTTAATAGAAATTTCCAGGCTAAATGTGGCAAAACGGGTCTTATCTGTCCAAAACATGACAAAAACTGAAATGGTTTCTCAGTTCCTCATCTGCATTTCTAGCCAATGTGAATTACCTTTATCAAGGCAATTTGGAATGAAGTGACAGGAGAAAAAGTAGCAGTGAGAGCCGAGTTTGTGACTGTGGCAGAAATCCTTACAGTAAGTCACCAAAATACAAATGCATTTCTAGCTGACAGTGTGTCCCTTGTGCACGGATAAGAACCACAATTTGCCGGCTCCCAAAATCCTTTTACCACAAACACTGCGCACAGAAAATAAAAATACTTGTCAGATGCTTTTGTCTATAAATGGGACAGAGAAATCTCTGGAAAACACAACAAGACAAAAGCCACTCTAATGTCAGGCCAGTGCCTCATTTCTCTCCACTGTAAATGCCAGACGCTCATCACTTATTAAAAAAAAATAAACCTCTTCCAAATAATGAAATGATATTGTACCACTTTCATCTTTACTTGGGATGAGGGTTCAAAAGCAGTGCCCGTGGCTGTGGAGAGTGGGGGCTAAAAACATGGCTGTATTTTCATTTTCCCTGCCCTAGATCTGATTTTTTTTTTCACCCCCTTAGCAGACTGCTAGATATGCTCTATCCCCAGGCGTGCTCTGACTTTCTGCTGCTCTCCTGATTGTTTGTGCCGTTCCATTGGGATCACAGGGTCTGGTTTCAGGGCTGTCAAAGCCTGGAGGACAGACTGACGGGAGGAGAAAAGGGAAAAAATCTAGATCAGCGGGACCCCTATAACAAGACAAAGACAGACAAACTGCTCAGCACCATTTAAATAAGTGTAAAGTTTTATTCCAGAGAACTGAATAACCTGCTATTATGACAATGACCTTTCTCATAGTTAACAGACACCAGGGCACCTTGAGAGTATACAGTAGGGCTGAGTGGGTTATTCTGACTGCAGTGAATTGATTTTATTCACAATTTTTTCAAAAGATTTCATGTACCGGGTATGTGTCACAACATAAAGATGAACATTTGCATTTATCACTCCCCAACACTGTTCAGTCAGGTCATCTGGACAGTCGACGGAGGACAGGACAGCCCCCAGAAACCATCTTATCACCAACAATCTGGTCGGTCCACTGTAGGAGTGCACTGCTTGGTGGGGAAAACAGTTTGTATGTGACTTCTCAGATTGATGAAGCCCTTCAGATGGAGGGCGAAACGTCTCTCAACAAAAAAAGGAACTGTCCAGATGACCTGACTGAACATTGTTGGATTTCTTTACCTGGATTATTGAGCATGAACTTTGATTTATCACTGCCATTTATTGACTGTACAAGCATGGCACAAAGTTTTATCATCAATACAAATGTTGGGTTTGTGTGACTTCAGCGGGTTTAGTTTTTTGTTTTACATCTTTCAATATTAAATATTAAGTAAACGTTAAACACATCAACTTTTTGCAATGTCAATTTACAGTATTGGTCCTTTCTTGTTGGAAACCTCTGCAGTTTATTCCAGCATGTTGGATATGAACTTTTGGGTCAAATCTTCACTGGTTGTGACCCATTGTTGTCTTATTGGTGCTCAGAGTTGATCATAGTTTGTTGGCTTCTGTTTACCAGCTCTTATAGGACTGATCATTGGGGTTCAGATTTGTTCCCGTCTAAAATTCCAATGCTGTAATTTATTTAGGCAACTTGTTATCTATACAGTATGTTGCTTTGGGCCACGGTGCTCAGTCAGGCTGTAAAACATGGGATCAAATTGTGCTTGGATTGGTGGGACAATCTTCTCTCCGAGGACGAGTTGATGCAACTTTTTATTCACACCAGGGTTCTTGGAGAGCATATCCCATCCCAAGAATCATGGTTGCCTATCTTTATTTCTTTTTTGGACAAAAAGATTTTCGAGCTGCAGCTGCATTATTTGAAAAATAACAATTGTGTTATGACCAAAATAGTATATTGTCAGTGGATTTATTTTGTGTTGTTATAAAAATCAATCTTTTTAATATAATATGTATCTTCAGAGCAGTGGATTGAAATGTTCAATCAATGTTCTTTTCTGTGCATTGATCACTTTCCTCCTCTTTAATGCTTCTCTGTTCCGTGATCCGTCCTCTAGCTGCCTGCAAAGATCACCGCAAAGCTCTGGAGGTGTCCCAACGCTCTGAGGAAATGGGGCTGATTCTCGGGGTGTGCGCTGGAGGACTGGTGGTCCTGATCCTCCTGCTGGGTGCTGTCATCATCATCATTAAGAAAGGGTAAACAGCTCCTGGTGACTACTTTGTAAAAAAAAAAAAAAAAAAAACATGCCTTGTTATTCACAATCACACCACCTTTTCTTGGTTTCATTCTAAACAGTTCAGTGAACACTTTTTTTATTTTAAATAATTCTGCTCAACATCAAAACAATCATGCATTGTAAGGTACAGATCAGCTACCAGTCAGCCATGCATTGTTTTTTTGTTGTTGTTTTTTTGTGTTGTACTAGAGGGCTCAAACAACTCCCCATCTGCAGAGCGTTTCTCTGTGTGAAGTGTTTAATTAAAAGCGGATGCGATTCAATTAGCCACTTAATTACACACACCCAGCAGAGACCTGACCCTTAAATGAGATGGCAATTGGGAGGTAAAAGGTGTGCTTTTAGAGATTATTAGCCAATAATCCCACAGGTCTACAGTAAATCACTTACACCTCTGGCTCTTCTGTTGAGATTGCACTCTCTTAATTCCTCACACATTTTAAATAAAATACACTTAAAAATGTAACCTTCCTTAAAGGAATTACTGCCCGCTGCATTCAGTGCCCGAGCTTTGAACTAAAATTGTCTTTGCTGAAGGAGGCAGTAGTTTTGGTCAAACCTTCGCAGTATGCACAGTCATAATGTGAGATTTTAGAGGTGAGGTAGCGCTAAGTAAATGTATTCAGGGATACAAAATTTAGCTTATTATCTGTAAATTTGGCTGAAATAGGGATAGTTTTGTGTTTAGTGTTTACACTCCCACATATGGTTATGTTGATTATTAAAGTAAAACTGCACATT
The DNA here is from genome assembly GCA_038048925.1 of Garcialebias charrua. Classification (NCBI taxonomy): domain Eukaryota; kingdom Metazoa; phylum Chordata; class Actinopteri; order Cyprinodontiformes; family Rivulidae; genus Garcialebias; species Garcialebias charrua. The sequence goes on from JBBPBX010004887.1 coordinate 10,662, forward strand.
GATCTCAGTTTCTCTCCTGAGCAAGTGTAAGTTTTTGTCTTGGACAATTGATCAGATTTACTGTGACCCTGAGCCAAATGGTCTGCTTCTCGAGGTTTAGCTCGACACGTTCCAATCGGTGTGTTTGATCCGTCAGCAGCTGCATGTGTCATACGGCCACCGGCACAGCTGGACGTATGAGAGGACGGCTCTCATTTTCACTGTAATCAATGCTTTCTGCCCTCAGCTGACATTGCTTTCATCTCAGATCTTCTTTCTCTTAATTTTTTTTTTCTTTCCTCCCTCTCGTGAACTCTTGCCAGGAGGGACTACTCCTCTTATTATCCGTAAGTGACTCCATGTTTTGGCTTTCGCATCTCTTCTGTGATCCATCATAAACATGCTTGTGCTCTGGCTGTCAGTCACGCGTTGAAGAGGAAAACTAAACTGTGCTTCCCTCTTCACAATCAACCTGTAATTTATCACCTTTCTTTTCTCCCTCTTTTACCTTCATATTGTTGCTGTCAAAAAAGTTGCCCCTTTTCTCCTTTTTCTCTGGCTCTTAACTTGCCCATGTATTGTATATCAATTTTAACTTTTGTGTCTCTGTCTTCTTCTTTCTCCACACCCAGGAAAGCAGTGAACATGAATAAGACTCCCATTACCTACCGGCAGGAGAAGAGCCATATGGGCTCGTTGGAGCGCAGTTTCACAGACCAGAGCACCTTACAGGAGGATGAAAGAATGGCTCTTTCATTTATGGATGCGCACACGTGCGGCACACGAAGTAATGCAGTCACACACACACGAACATGAGATTACAACCTTTCATAGCAACGCACTGTGGTTTCTTACTTATAAGTGTATTCTTACAGATAAGGTGTAAACTTTGTTTTAAACAAAAATGCATTAGTGCAAAAGTTTGTCTGTTTATGAACAGCAGCTTTGACGATGCTTTAAATTGTTGCAAAAAAGGATTTCATGATAAAAACATATCCTGAAAAAGCAAAACAAATATTTTGTCATATTGATAGTGCTTTTTTTGTTTTTTGTTTTTTTGTTATCACAAATTAGGAAAAAAACAGAGTGTTTATTTAAGAGGTTTTCCAAATCATTACTTAATACAGTAGTCCCTCGATTATCATGGAGGTTACGTTCCAGACACCCCGCAATAAGTCAAAAACCGCAAAGTAGGGCCGTTATATTCATTTTAGTATTTATTTATATATTAAGGCTTTATAAACCCTTCCCACACTCTTGCAATGTTCTAAATGCTTAAACCTACATCATTTTAACAACATACAGTACTGGTACATATATGTACCTCAAGAAGCTACTTCAAAATTTTATATGGGGACTCACCAGCTTTGGTCTGGTTCTGATTGGCTCTCTGTAGCCGTTGAGCACCCGACGCTTTTAGAGAGAGCCGGACCTTCAGAGAGCCAGCACAAAACCACAAGTGACCCAATCGAGTCCATATAATACAGAGGAATCAGATGAAAAAGTCTGGGTGAGCCCCGGATCATGGGCTGGCAAGGAGCGCTCAGATCGACTGAGGAGACTGGAAGTACGTTCTGGTCTGGTTCTGATCGGCTCTCTGCATCCACTGAGCACTGACGTCACCATGAATAAGGACCAAACTTTTTAGTCAGGTTCAGATCGGATCAAAACTTTCCCTCCATTTTGGCAGAAAGCAGCGGGCTGGAAGCAGTGTTGGCTTCTGGGTAGTGCAGTTCTTTGAATGGCGTTACAATGTAGGCTTATTGAAAGAAAACTACAAAATGGCAATGCCTGTCTGAATTATTATTATTTTTGTTAACTTTTTACAGGTAGTCCCCAATTTACGAGCGAGATCCGTTACAACGAGGCGCTCGTAAACCGGAAATCTCGTAATTTGGAACGGCCGCCATTTCTCTCGTAAATCCGGAATTTCGCTCGTAAATTGGAACGGTTTTCGCTAGCGCGACTACAAACACTCTATTTTCATCCAAAAACTGCTTATGAGTGCATAAAAATGATCGGAAACGTGTGTCCATATGCTTAGCTAACTAACTGTGGTGAAAAAACACATGAAAACTCAGTATTTTTTTCGTTTTTTCCAAAAATTCGCAGCTCGTAAGTCTGGAACCTCGCAGATCAGAGCGCTCGTAAATCGGGGACTACCTGTATCTCGTACCGTCCCAATCACGCGAGTACCGTAATACAAGTTATAAATATAAATATAAGTTGACTAGGGAAGTGGTGGAGCAGAGGTTAGAGCAGGTGGGCCTGTGATCGGAAGATATCCTGTTCAAGCCCCGGTACTGACAACATAGAGAATGTGGGTGGGGTAGGTGAAGCACCCACTGCCCCCACCCTCATTTGCCCCACTCTGTGCCCTTGAGCAAGGCCCTTAATCCCCACCATCTGCTCCTCCAGGTGCCCTAGATAGCAGCTTTCTGCTCCACACACAGGGCTGTGGTAGCTCAGTGGTCTGTGGTTGCGTTAGGAAGGGCATCCGGCATAAAAACAACTGCCAAGTCTTTGTGCAACTTAGTTCGTTGTGGCGACCCCTAACGCAGGGAGCAGCCAAAAGAAAAAAAA
>JBBPBX010004887.1:42846-60910 GCA_038048925.1 Garcialebias charrua
TAAGCTGATCTCAGGCCAGTGTCTGCTGAGGATCTGCTGGCCAACTCTGTTAAAAGTACAGCCAATGTCACAACTGTTCCAGTAAAAATGATACATAAATTCATATAAAACTTATAGCAGACAGCATGGAGAATGGCGGCTCTCCGCGGCTTTGATGACCGAGATATAGTGCGCCTCTCATGGGCAGCGTTGGTGGTGATGACCCAAGAGGGAGTGCTCATCAGCCAGGCAGTGTAGAGGCACTTTCCCGCACTGTCTGCCGGAAACATTGGTGCTCTCTTTTTGCATTTACAAAATGGTTTTTCTCCTCGGTTAACAACAGAAACACCAGATCTTCCTCCTCCAACTACTACATCATCAACTGAAGATGAACAGCCACTCTGACAGCCGTGCTCCATGTTGATCAGAGTCAGAGTTTCTTTATTGTCATTTGCACCACATGTGGTACATGTGGTGGAACGAGATTATGTACACAGGTTCCCAGTTACATCCAACAATAAAATGTAAAATAAAAACAGTAATAACATCTAAGATATGAACTAAGAAAAGCATCAACTAAAAATACACTAAGCACTACCCAGTAATAGCATTAAAACAACACACCAAACAGCAGCACAAACATGAGTCTGTGTGAGCAGATGAGCATGAATGAACACAGCAACATGAAATAGATCAGCAGCAAAATGACGTGAATTTTCACAGTGATTATCTTGGTTAGAGATTCATGAGTCTAAAGGGCGAGGCAAAGCTCCGCGCTGGACCAAGCGCCGCGCCACGCGCGTGTGCTGCACGTGGGGGGTTCACAGCAGAGCTCAGCGTGAAGCAGCGTGTGAGCTCCAACATTTTCGCTCCAAATACTTGACGTCATTTGAGCAGAAGCAGGGCGGAGCGTTTACCTACGGGACAAACTGAGGTCGCTGATTGGTCATTTGCTGACACGCCTACTGAATTGATTGACAGGCTGGGTCTGAGAAGAATGTCGGGTCTGTGAGAAGAAAAGGCAGAGGGCTGCGCAGCGGTTTTCTGTGTTTATATGTTCATAAAAAGTTTTTAAAAATACAATTAAAACAGGGAGCGCTTGTCCTTCAGCCCACACAGCAGAAAAGCACACCAGGAAATATTTAGAAGCTGGCGCATCCACGTTGGACATGAGTTTAGTTCACTTGTGACAAGTTCATTCATTCCTCCTCATCGGAGGAGGAAGTGAATGGTGACCGCTTCAAGCGATCACTTGACTTTTGGCAAAAAAAACAAAAGAAAAGTCCGATCAGCGATGAAGAAGGGATATTTAATACATTTGTGTAACATACAAAACAGTCCGCGACCGGGCAGTTTATTGTGAGACAACGCGCGCGCGTGAGCGGTCGTAAAATTTGAGCTTGGCGCGTTTGCGCGAGCGTTCAAAGGCTTGTGCAGCGGCGCTCGCACCGCGCTCACACGGCGTGGCGCGGCGCTCGGTCTAGCGCGGAGCTCTGCCTCGGCCTTAACAGCGTCAGGGCAGAAGTTATTCCTCAGTCCTGATTTACGTGGCATCTGCTGCAACAGGAGAATTTATCAGTATTTTCCCCCCTGTGTTTTGTTCTCGAGTATGTACAGTATAGTCCATGCTAAAATGACCGTCTACAACCACGTCAGTGAGATCTGGCATCTTACATTTTGTTGAAGTCATGAACAAAGTACAGTACACTTACAACAGCCTTTGTGTTGTTCCTAAGATGGTTTCAGAAACACACCACAACACTTCCTTATGTTAGTTACTTAAACTTTTCAAAGGTCAACTGTTAATAGATTAGTAAAATTTATACGTATATTTCATTCCAGTCTGATTATAAATGTTGAATATTGTGGAGGAAAAGCTCTTAAAAGTCCTTTTTCTCTCATACATTTATTTACTGAAGAAAACCGCTTCAAGCACAAATTAAAAAAATAAAATAAATCTTGAAAAAATGTTATGGCCCAGTAGGGAGCTGTGCAAAGCCTGTCTTTAGTCAGTGTCAACTGTAGTGTGGATGTATAGGAGAACTTTACGGATACGGGGACAATAAAATAGATGGGGCTCACACACTGGAATAAAAATGGCTTGCCTGGAACATTGACCAAAAAACTTTTGTTGATATATGGTTTGCTTCCTTGTGCACCATCCATTGCATGCATTTCCAGTTTCCCAAACTCTCCCTGTTCATACACCACGACAGTGAGACAAAAATTAAACCCATTATTTTCTAAATACTTGGGTGGTTTTATGAATATTTTAATGAAATTGTGTTATAAAAGGAGTGTAGATCAGTCAGAGTTTTATAAAGAATACGTTTTGTTAATAGAAAATAAAATGTGTCAATTTTATTTGTTAGAAATGTGAATAAAATGGTATATAAACCTGTCTTTGAAGGAATCAAAATAAAATGATTTAAATATGTAATGGCCAATGATGTTACAAATATTTTTACTTAAACTGTTTTTTCTTAAAGTTACTAATTTATTCTTGATTTACCAACTTCACAGAAGCCTCAAAGTTGCTAGATGGAAGGAAAAATGTTGGGGTTAAGTTTTTCAAATGATCAACTCAAGAATACAACCTCTATTTCAATTTCCTTTGATTTCAGCTTTCGTGAAATAAGGAAGTTCTAATTTTCCACTTCCTAATCACATGAGGCATAAAGCAGCTCGTAATCACCAAGATAAATTGTCAGCACGGCTGCTTCTGCTGTTGTTTCCAGCTGTTTTCATACAAAAAGACCAGGAGTTTTAAAATTAAAAAACATCTTAAAGTGTGAAGTACTCATTATTTTCTCAATTCAAGCACTAATTTCCATGGTATTTAGTAGACTTAAATACTGTGTAATTACACTAATTGTCCCAAAAATTCCTCAAAACGGCAACAGTTAACAGGCTCAGATTATTGCTTCAGAAATATGTCAACATGATGGATACATATGAAACATTTTGTTTATTGCCCTTTCATGTGGTCTACTATAGATGAATGATTCCTAAATTTGTTTCAGCATCCAAACCACAAAATAAGTGGCAGTAACTTGTTGCTGGTTGAATTATACAAACGTTCCTAATAAGACAAATAAACTAAGACATCAGTTTGTTTTTAGCAAGTCAAATTGATTCTTCTCATCCTGAAAATGTCATTGCACTGTTGACCTTGTGTTAACCTGCATATGACAAATAAACAACATAACAATAGCCTAAACAACTAGTTTTTTACTATTGTTTTATCAGTCAATACTGTATATATAACCAATACAGTATTTTCATGTCTTTTTACATTTATGCGATAAATGGGCACTTTTAAATGTATTTATGTTTCTTGAGATCGTTTTAGGACCTCTCAGTTGATGTTGTCTGGACCCCTGTGTGGGGTCCAATAGCTAACTTCAGATTAAGTAACTAATTTAAGATTAGGGTTCTTAGGAATAAATAAAAATTAATGTGAGAGTAGAAGGGCAAAGAAAGGAGATGGAAGAAAATTGAGATAACTTAAGAAAGAACTTAAGCCAATATAATCACACCACACTTTGCAGCCAGTTTTTCTACTCTTAAAATAACCTTTTTTTTTTTTTACGAGTTTGGTTTCTAGACTCGTTCAACATACCGGTAGTCCAAATGTTAAGTGCCAACTCTGCATGGCTTCCTTCATGAACTAAATCATACCGAAATAAACTATCACTTCAAAATGTTGATGTCCTTTAGAGGTAGGTTGTGAAACTTGTACAAAATAGCACTCAAAGCTAGAAGAATGTGGAAGGAGTGTGCAGGGTCCTGGTGAGGTCTTCAGGAGCATAATAGAACAGGTTGTCCCCCTATCATTCATATTAAGCCCGAGATACACTCGAGCATCCTCACGATACGCCTATACGCAGCGTACGTACGCTGTGGCAAAAGTGTAGCCCCGCGTAGCCCCTCAGGGCACGTACGCGCAAAAGTATTTTTTTACTACGCATACGCGATGCGCGGTGTCTGAACATAAACTTCCCCGGCGCCGGACTGTTTTGTATGTTACACAAATTAAATAAATTCCCCTTCTTTATCGCTGATCGGGCCTTTTCTTTTGTTTTTTTGCCTAAAGTCAAGTAACCGCTTCTTCCTCCGTTCACTCGATGATTGAAATGAATGAATTCAGGTCCTACCTGGGTGCGGCGATGTTTTAAATATCCCTGGTGGGCTGTGTGCTGCAGGAAAAGCACTCCCTGTTATTATTTTTATTTCTGAGAGAACTTTTTACAACATATATAGTAGAAACACCGCATGAACACCGCCGCGGTCTTCAAGGCGCTACATGAGCTGGCTGTCAATCATTTCAGTAGGCGTGTCAGCAAGTAACCAATCAGCGAGCTCAGTTGAGTCCCCTCCGTGTGCAGCTGCTCATATTACAACAAGGAGAACGCGAGCGTTTGAAAGCTGATAGTTTCTGACATATGCTGAAGCATATCAGCAAAACACATGCGCACAAAATGCGCGTGTAGAGTGGCGTACCTGAGGACGCATGAGTGTATCTCGGGCTATAGAGTGTATTTGGTTCAGCTTGGTTTTAAGCTTTCACTAAACCAACATAGCATGGTTGTGCTGGTTTATCATTGTGGCTGCAGCAGAGTCCTGAGTGGAGTGGAGGAATCTGGGTGTCAGCACTGACATCTTATCAATGAAGTGGGGCCCATCTACACCATGTGACTTGGCCATCAAGTATTTGAAGCAGGACTGACTGTGCCAGTTTCATGCTTAGGTTGTGATTGTGTTTGGAACAAACTTACAAAAAATAAACTGGGGCAAACATGATACCTGTTTCAGTATTGTTGTGCTAGCATGTGCTATGGTCCAAGAGAGCGGTATAGAAAGCACAGGAAAGAATTTCAGGGATGTGAAAAATAGCCATAAAAACGTGTTAAGTAAGTATTAAGAGCAATACAGTTACCTTGAAACACGAAAGGGTTTTTCTTAATTTACTGCAATCCATTGACATTCTAATAGTCCTGTAGGTTGTGGAGAGTATAGCCTTACAAAAGGCAAGGTTTTTATGCTTTAACACAGTTACACTGTTCCAGTCGTCTATACATTTGTTTGCTATCACTAATGTTTACACTTTTAACAACTCTCCTGTAACCACACACCTCCCACAAGATTTTAGTACAGGCCTTCTTCATTTTACTTAAAGTATACAGTAGTAACAATCTAAGCCTGGCAACGACAAATGAAGCCATTTTGCTCTCATATGATTTCCTTTTATTATGACATTGCAGCTAATACAGATCATGCATGTATTTTGGCTAAAGATGAGACTGCATAGATTTGTGTGTACACTCCTAATTTATAAAGGAATACATTGACAAAATACAGCTTTAAAAGCAAATTTGAACTTGAGGTAATATAAGAGAGCAGTTAAAAATGACACACTGCTTTTGTTCCCCCTTTTCATATATTTGTCACAACATTGCCATAGTAGCACAATTTATTACTTAAATTTGTATTTTCTATTTATTTAGCTAGCACAGTCTCATTAAGGTATAGCATCAATATTTTTGGGGGAATTATGTATAGAGGTGCAGCTACAAGCAAAAACACATTCATGTAAAAGTTTCTTGCAAACAATTACAAAGTTAATACAAGATTAAATGAAATGGGTAAAGATACAGGGAAAGATGTATCAAACCATACAAACTAAATCTTGTGCATTTTGATATTAGGTTAAAACAATATTCAACTGTTGTTCCACAAACATTTGTCTACTCGCAGGCCTCCCACCTGTCAGTAACTCCTACAGCTTCGTTCATTAACTAGCCTATATGTCTTCTTTTTCTACTCCCCATCCCACTTCCTCGACCTCGGACCCTGTAGATTCGGATTAACAGGGAAGTAAGTACTTCACTGCTCATTCTTCTGCTTGCCATCACTTTGTTTGTGCTCTTTACTCCCTTCTCTTTCCACTGTCCTCTATCCACAAGCGTCCCAAGACCAAAGCGTTTCAGGTGCACGTTTGACCAAAAACAAAAACTACTAAATCAAACGTTCTCAGTAAATAAAATTTAAAAAAAATGAACACAGAGAGATGTGTCTTTTCTGGATGGAGACGGCCTCGTTGTTTTTGTTAGTTTTTGTGAGCGGCCAAGAATCGGGAAGTTTAGTTGCTATGGCAACTGTCTCGAGAAGAGGAGTGGCAGTATTCGCGATGATGGCGTTGGGCCAGGGCCTGAGGAATTGTGGATAGCGGGCCTTCACAGCAATGGTCATCCATCTCCATTTCAAACATCTTCCTGTTTCTTTCTGACTGGATGCAGTCCAGTTCAGCTATTTAATCGCAACATGGACAGACCAGACATATTAGGAAATTGCAAAAAGATAATCACTGTCATCTACAATATAGATCATCACATCAAACTAATTTGATAAGAGCTGTCTGGCTCAGCTCAGGGAGTTTATTCAAATCATTTTGACCTGCACTCCTCACTCCGCAGCGCCACACTAGTCGTGTAATTACAGCATCAATTATACTTCAAGCTGCTCCTCTTAACCAACACTGAACCCCAGCAAAAGTGACTATTTCAAGGTGAAGTTTTCAAAGGATCGCAAAGGTTAACTAAGCGTTTGTGTTGTTGTTTTCTAACAGGGCTTTCTTTGAACAATTTGCTCATCCAAAAAGTGTTTGTAATTCAAAGTCCCTCGTGTGATTTCTGTCGTGTTTATTCTCCTCAAGGCTGTAGAGGTGACATGTCATTGTTTATTCATATTCACCCCATACACGCTGTGTGAAAGCATCTATCATCTACTGTATATCAAAAGCTGCCGCGTCTTTTGATATAACGGTTTTCAGACCACTTTGCTCTTCATAATTAATTTTGCTCTTGAAGGGAGTTTATGCTCGTATCACACGTTTGTATGAAAACTGTTTATGAAGGAAGGCTTACATAGAAATGCAGTTCTGGTTTGTTAGTTTATAATTTCAGCTATAGCGCACATTGACTCTTCAGTGGAAATTGATTTGTTGTTTTATATTTTTCAGATAGTGCTTTGAGAAAGATGTTTCTGTAGATTAGACAGCTGAAATTAAAAAGTTTGAGCTTTCAGTTTTCAGAGCTTTTAGTTGTCAAATCTTTATTAAATTGCCTCAGGGATTCAAGCATTGTTCATTCAGCCTCCCCCGACAGTTTTTTTTTATTCCCCAAAGATGTCTGCATAATATTTGTGTCATGCTTTAAACTCTTTGTGTTCTCACTCAGGGCAAAGACATCTGGATTCATCAGGTGCAATGCTAGAAAATTATAAACATGCTTCACAGTTGCAGACTTGGTCGGTGGGAGAGCTGTGGGGGCAGGCGTTAGGAAAAAGGGGGACAGAGAGAGAGAAAGAGACACCCTCCCTTACTGCTGTGTCCAAGGCTCAGATGGCTTACTCAGCATGTCGTTCCTCTTTTCTTTTTCAGGGCTACCATCGATCCAACCACTTCATCGCCACTCAGGGTGAGTATCCCCCCCGCCCCCCCTCTTTAGTTTGTGACTGTATGGATTCAGGGATGCAGAGCACTTTGTTTTTTGTCATGGTTTAATCATTTGACGATGATCTGACCAGTGAGCACACACAAACAAGACCATTGTCAGAACCAGCCACGTCCAGAGCCGATGCTGTGTCAATAAACTCCACACTTGTGTGGTCACAAACTAAATAATAGAGATTAGATGAATTATTGAGCACATTGATGACTTCTCAGCCTCCCCCCAAACAGGCAGCTGGGCTCTGAATAGTGAGGAAATGTTTGGTTTCCCTTGCTAGTTTCTCTACCCTGAGGAGAATTGGTTTCTATAGCCTTCCACTGCAAAGACAGTGAGGATCTGCTTATCTTGCACCAGCACCCCTCTTCCCCTCCTGTTACACACAGAAAAGCAGATGAAACTTGCAGGAGAGAGAGGAAGGATGTCAGCTGCACTGTTTGTCTCGCTCAATATTTTTCTCCTAGTTTTCAAGCTGTGTCTTGCTTCCTAAATGTCTTCCCTCTCAGATGACAAGTGAGTGACTGGTGGTCCCCCAGTCTTTCATCATCAGTCACTGATGTTCCTCCTCCCCCACCCACTTCCTCTCCTGCCATCTTGGAATTCTCAATAACTTTGTCCAAGGCACAATCTTGAGAGATCAGAACCTTGTCATCTGAGAAAGGACACTTCGGTCACAATTATACAAGATTTCATGACAGCATGAAGACCCTTCTTTTGAGAGGGCACGCTTTGATGAAGCATATTGTGCTTTTTTCCCCCTGTTATTTCTTTCCTTTTCCCTCTAGGACCCAAACAGGATACTTTGTATGATTTTTGGAGGATGGTGTGGCAGGAAAACTGCTTCAGCATTGTCATGATCACCAAGCTGGTGGAGGTTGGCAGGGTATGTTATCACATTTTTCCTATATCCTCCCTTCTGTCACAAACCCTGTGTTCAGAGGCATACTGAAACCATCACAACGAAACAGTCTGGTGTCTGTATGAAAATCTTTTATGTCTTTGAAGGACATATGTCTTGGAAAACCTTACTGTTCAGGCAACTGCAGCCTAAAAACTGTTAGTTTTGGATGATGGTGTGCTTTAGGATAATAACAAAACTGTTACACAGGCTGTTGAACTATTTGCAAAATGCAATACAGTACAAATACATGAATACCCGGTAATCAAAAACAGAAAATTGTCAAAACAGAAAGCATAAAAGCACGTAAAGAGGAAAACTAAATAAAAATCCAAAATCTTTAATTGTTGTAAAACAGGCACACACACAAAACAGTCCAACAATAGCCTGGCTGATTATAAGACAATAATAATGTTGCCTTTAATTAACCTCAGAAATAAGAACTCAGGCATGAGAATTATGTCCAATCCAACTTTATTTTACAGTTGCTAAATATCGACCTCCGAAACTAGGCTAACCACCAATACACCATTAGCATAACAAGCTACTGGTAATAACAATATTTATCTCTTTGTTTTATATATTTAAACACTAATAAAGGTTGTAAAGTACAACAGTTTAAATAAATACAACTTGACATAAGTTGTATTTATGTGTGCAGGGCAGTCAGGTTGGGTTTTAAATTTGTGGCTGGTCTAAAAACCCAAATTGTCAGAAATCTGACTGTGGGGGAGCTGGTTAGTACCCAGTGGTAATTGGTTAGCCGGGCCAGTGGTGTAGTCTACATTTTTGTAGTGGGTATACTATGCTTAGAAACCAAAGTACTGTACACTGGTTAGTACAATGTAATCATCAATTTATTTTTATTTTTATTTCCAAATTTTGTTGATGCTTAAATTTGAAAAAATGTACAACAAACTTTGTACAACAGTTGGCTTTGTATTAAAAACATGTTATAGAATTTACAATACAGTATCAAAACAAGACATGTTCAAGTAGTAAGTAGTAAGTACATAATTACGGTATACAATAATTTGCTGGATAAGTAAATGTAATAAACGAGCGTTGCATATAGACAGATTGTTAGGAAGAGTTTAACTGCCGTTTAAATATCAATGACTCGTGCCTAATTATATGTCATGTATCAGTGGGCACTTTTAAGTGGGTATACTTAAAGCTCCACTGACATGTTCTTTTAACTTTTCAAAAAATGGCACAACATATATAAATATTAAGATAGACCTCTGACCGTTTTTGCTAAAATAATGTTAAATGAATGAAAATTTCTCTCAAAATAGTTTAAAATTAGCGCCGTTTTTTTAGACCGTAAATCCGGATCTTCCGGTCACGTGTCAGCATTCCTGTTTGTGACGTCACGTCCGATACTGAACTCTGCTCAAACGACAAAAATATAGACGCATCCGTCGAATTTAGCCATTTAAAACTACATTATAGCGATTTGGCTTCGCTATAATGTAGTTTTAAATGGCTAAATTCGACGGATGCGTCTATATTTTTGTCGTTTGAGCAGAGTTCAGTATCGGACGTGACGTCACAAACAGGAATGCTGACACGTGACCGGAAGATCCGGATTTACGGTCTAAAAAAACGGCGCTAATTTTAAACTATTTTGAGAGAAATTTTCATTCATTTAACATTATTTTAGCAAAAACGGTCAGAGGTCTATCTTAATATTTATATATGTTGTGCCATTTTTTGAAAAGTTAAAAGAACATGTCAGTGGAGCTTTAAATTCTCAAGCTTTTCTAATGGGTATACTCCGTATATTCGCGTATCGCGTAGACTACACCACTGGTTAGCCCAATTAGCCTAATGATTACTAGTTAATAATAATAATAATAATAATAATGAATTCAATTTATAATGCACTTTTCATTAATAAAAATCTCAAAGTGCAAAATAACTTTGAAATTAAAAGAATCAGCTTAACAAAGACTGCTATTAGGAGACTATTTTAAGGTAAATTATTTTACACACACAATGAACATCCTAAAGTGATTAAAAACTGTCTCCTTCAGTAACACTTTATTATAGACTTAATGTTTTAACAACAGTTTTATTTTTATGTGTTTAAATGTTCTTGATTTTATGTGTACAGCACTTTGTTGCAGCTGTGGTTGTTTTAAAGGGCTTTATAAATAAAGTATTATTATTATTATTATTATAGACAGTGAATATTGAAGCCTATACCACATTTTTACCTTTAAATTATCTAATTAACATTTGACAAAAGTGCTTCTTTTGGAGCATTGTCCCACTTATGTGGAGTGCACGATCATCACTAGCCTGACTGAACAGTCCACAAAAAACATGAGGCAATGTGTAACATAAACAAGTTAGCATGCTATATATAAAAATATATATATGTGTGCTATATATATATATATACTGTATATATATATATATATATATATATATATATATTTAGCATGCTAACTTGTTTATATATACGGATATGCACATTGTATTCTTATTGTGTTGGTAATGAATTAATTTAGCCATGCACTGAAGTGGTCAAAATTCCATGCATTACATTGTATTCATACTCATATTAATTATTGCACATCTGGCAGTGCTGAATATGAATATAAATTATGTGTTTGTTCTGACAGAGAGCAACTGAGTTTGTTTTTAAATGACTTTTTATCCATTTTCTGGCCTTGTCACAAACTGTTTTGTGGCACAACATTCTGTTGGTGCTATTGCAATAAGAAAGTTTTAAAAAGACAATCATTAGGAAATAGGAATAATGGATAAACCATCCTTTATTTGTCCATTTATGGAATGTTCTGAAGTTTTAATCTTGCTTTTAAAAGGCATAATAAAGTGTATGTGGCGCAGAAATTATTTTATTCTGACGTTCTGTCTGGTCATGCTGCAGCATTATGTTTCGCCACACATTATGCTATAATTTCCACCTCAAGTATCCCATCCACATTTGTTCGGGCAGGAGAAACGTATCACCTCAGCAGATGGTTAAAATGACACCATTTTTCTAACAGAAGCTCTTTGTCCAATTTGGTTCCCCTTCCTTACAATTCTGGAAACAGTCGATAAATGAGAAGTGGTCTGTGTGGCAGAATCCAAATAGCACCTCCATTAAATGAAAAAAAATAATAATAATTACCTCCACTGTATCTGGTAATGGTTGAAAAAAGGAGCCCCCCCTGTTCCATTACGCTGTCTGTCATTATGTTATTATTTAGCTTTTTTTTCTCCCTGTCTTTGCCCTCCAAGATAAAATATCTGCAGAGGAGCAGGTTGTGTTTGTTCTGCTGCAGCATGTGAAGGGTACCGTAACTACTACAAAATGCTTTCAACGTGCAAATATACTGGTAACAGAGAATGGACAGTACTGTGTTTGATAACACATGTTCTTTATTAAAAGTATATGTACAATTAGTTTGTTCGTTTGCCCACAAGTACAAAAACACAAGTTGGGATTTCAGACATTTTCAAGGCAAATTGATGTTCTCCACAACAGAAAGTATTTTAAAGTTTTATAACGTCTTAAAGGATTTTGCAACATTCAAGCAATCATAAATCCTGTCAAATGTACTCATCTTGCACAGTTTTGCTAATGTGTATTGATGCCAAGTTAGGCAAACTTTAAATGCTGTATTGCTGTTATTAAACAGGTGAAATGCTGTAAATACTGGCCTGATGACAGCGAGATGTACGGGGACATCAAAATCACCTTGCTCAAATCAGAGACACTCGCCGACTACACAGTTCGCGCCTTTGCATTGGAGAGGGTGAGTTTGTATCAGATTTACATTTTGCCTTATCTAACGAGTTCACTTCCTTTTGGTCATTTCTTATTTAGCATATTGGGTGTTTTTTTAATTAATTGCTGCTATTTTATTGGAAATGTTCATCTCTAAGGTACTTGCTGTTAAAGTCAAAGTCAATCACCATCACAGCCAGGAGTAAAATTAAAAGCATTGCATTTAAAAAAGAGATTTAGGATACGTGATGGGACTTTGTGCGGATGAATGTGTGGTCCACCTTTTAAACTGAAAGGATTTAATGCCAGCCGCTGTGAACGCCCTGCCATCTTTCCCACGTAGCTCCTACAACGTTGTGTCCCTGATGGCCTCTGTCCTGTCAATCTCCTGGGGAGTCCTCCCATTGGACCGGCTCAGAGCGTCGCTGCAGTGACAGTGGATTACCATCACACCGTCACATTCGCTCTCGCTGGGTGCATGCTGCTGCTTATTCAAATCAGGATGAAAATGGCGAAAGAGTGACAGCTCTTTCATATATTTTTTATATTTTTGATTGCTGTTCCCAACAAACAGTTGCTTTGCAAAGCACCAGACTGCTGTAAGACTGCAGCAGAGTGAAGGAGCCCCCACCTTTCCTGAGCTGTCTTCAGTAATTATTTTCTGCACGTCTGTCTCACCGCAGAGGTCTAATAGTCGTAGTAAACCTAATACCTCACGTAAATATTTTCCAGGTGGTGAAGCTGAACCACAGCTATGAGAAAGGAAGAACATCCTGTATGAGATCAGGATGCTCAGTCTTCTAGAATTAGACTTCTAGTCTATAAGTGGTTATTATCTTAAAACATTCATATCGGACGTTTCCATCTTTTGCCAGAGAGGATACTCTGCCAAGCACGAGGTTCGTCAGTTTCACTTCACGTCCTGGCCTGAGCATGGTGTGCCCTATCACGCCACCGGGCTGTTGGCATTTATACGAAGGGTGAAAGCCTCTACGCCTCCTGATGCTGGCCCGGTGGTGGTCCACTGCAGGTAACGTGAAGTCACCCACACTGGAACCTCTTAAAACCCTCCAATAATCATGATTATGTAAAAAGGTTTTCTGCCCAAGTATAATCATGTAAACATGTATTAAATATGTTTCTTCTTTGAGAAAGTAAATGGCTCTAAGTAATGATTAACAGTCTGTTGTTCTTCTCACAAACTCGCTTTTTTTTTTTTTACTTGTAATGTGCCAAAGAAAGGTAAGGCCAACAGACTGTTTGCTGTACATTAATCTACAATCTTACAATCAAGCACATGCAAAAACACACAAATACCAATCATCATATAAATTCATTCATCCTTTATTTATGCGGGTTAGTCTCATTGAGCCACGAGGACTCATTTACAAGAGAGACCTGTTTTTAACAAAGAACACAGATGACAACAGTAGACAATCATATAAAAACCATATAAAATGAAGAAGTAAATAAAATAAATTATATTAAAAATGAAGAGAAAAAAAACTGCTGCATTATAAAGCAATGTGAAATACTAAAAACAGGAACATGTCTGCATTGGTTTTTGCCATGAATTTAGTTGTTTGAAATCCCTTAGAGAGGTCAAGGTCAAGAGCTTCAGATCTTTTTGCAAGGTGTTCCAGGAAACATGAGCGGAGTAGGAGAATGTCTTTTTGCCAAGTTCTGTCCTCACTGAGGAACACTGCATGTAATCATGTCCTGAGAGCGCACGCTGTAGCTGCACTCACGCAAAGACATGTAGGAGGAGATGTATGAGGGCAGCAGACCAAGAAGTGATTTAAAGATGAAAATGTACCAGTGGAAGAGTCTGCGTGAGGTTAATGATGTCCAGTTAACCAGTGAATACAGGGTGCAGTGGTGGGTACGATAATCACAGCCAGTTATGAACCTTAGCGCACCATGATAGACAACATCCAACATCTGCAGGGTGCTTGTAGGAGCGTTCATGAAAATAATGTCACCGTAATCAATGAAGGGAAGGAAAGTAGCATTTGTAAAGTGTAGCAATAAATAAATAAAAGGATTAAAGAAGCACTACATGCAAAATGAGGAGTATACTTGAAAATAAAGAGTGAGATGACTAAATTAAGCAAAAGGAAAAAACATACAGTATATATATTTTAACTTCAACCCTCAGAGCGTGACAGATGTTCATTTATATACATTGTAGGTGCAGCCGTCTGCTGTTTAACAAGGTGCTAAGAGCTCCCGCAGTGTTACTGAAGGTTGAGAGGTGTTGTTCATAATGGATGTCTGTTTTGCCAACAATATTCGATCGCTTCCTTTTTTTAATGTAGTCCATATGTTAACATAGGACTTAACTGGCCCAGCTGACCTGTTTGTTCTGTCTCTTCTTGGTTCTCAAAGATTATGTTGCATTAAAAAACCTGTCGAAGCCAACACAATGTCAGGAGTAAATAAACTGTTCAAATTCTGACTCATGAAAACATGATTAAAACGTACAAACATTGCAAATAAGCCAATTAAAATGGGCTCAGAGAATCAGGACAAACTCCTATGAATCTATTTTTACCCATTTACAACCACAATGATCATTTTATGTCTCTGATTTGGAGAAAATATGCTAATAGGAAATGTTTTTTTCAATTTAATTTAATTTCTGGGGATCGTCTCCAGACTCGCTACCCTCTCACGTCTCTCAGTAATATATGCTCTGCAGGAGTGTCCTGGATATGCCAAAGACCAGGGATAAAAATATCACCTGATGATGATTTGCTTTAGGCACATAACACCTACAAAGTCAAATTCCAATTTTTCTAGATAAAAGCATTTTCTCCTTAGTGCGTCAAATAGTCACTTGAGTATTATTATGAGCATTTATTATGCAAATCTGAAAGTTATGCACCATAACTTATGTTCCCTGAAGGAAGGGAACATGGTGCAACAACATGACTATGGGAATTGTGCCTCTGCGCGGTTCACCTGAAGTAATACAATCACACCTTTTAAGGCAAGTGGGCGTCAGCGTCACCAGGGGCCCGCCCCCCTGGTATAAGAGACGCTGACTGCCTACATACGTCCTCTATACGCACTTCACCGAGCTTGGGCATTGAAAGGGCAAACATGTGTTGCACCTTGTTCCCTTCCTTCAGGGAACATGAGTTATGGTGCATAACTGTCAGTTCCCTTATCAGTCAGTCCACTACGGTGCAACAACATGACTATGGGAACATAATCCAATCACGCCCTGGAAATGCTCTGGAAATGCATGCTTATGAGAACTTTTTGCCTTAGAGTACAGGCGCTAGCCGTTTATTTCTCTGTGGTAGAGAGAACAGCTTGAGTTACGTCATGTGCTGTGACATCTAGGCTGTAGTGTTTCACAAACGTTTTAGATGATGACCAGTTAGCAGCTGCACAGATATCTGCTACTGGAACACCTCTGAATAAGGTCCAGGAAGTGGCTAGGCCTCTGGTTGAGTGAGCATCTACCCCACTGAGCACCTGCTGACCTTTGCTGCTGTATGCCCTCTTTATGGCCTCAGTCACCCAGTGTGAGAGGTGCTGTTTGGACAGGGCCCTGCCTGCTGCAGGATTAGCAAAGCATATTAACAATTGGTTTGTTTTAAGGCAAGTGGGCGTCAACGTCACCAGGGGCCCACCCCACTGGTATAAGAGACACTGACTGCCTACGTACGTCCTCTATACACACTTCACCGAGCTTGGGCATTGAAAGGGCAAACATGTGTTGCACCTTGTTCCCTTCCTTCAGGGAACATGAGTTATAATGCATAACTTTCAGTTCCCTTATCAGTCAGTTCACTGCGGTGCAACAACATGACTATGGGAACATAATCCAATCACGCCCTGGAAATGCTCTGGAAATGCATGCTTATGAGAACTTTTTGCCTTATGCCGGGTACCGACCTAACGCGTCGAAATGCTCCTGCCGCCCCCTTTTGGCCGCTTTTCACTTTCACACAAGCCACTGAAGATGCGTCTGATGACGCGCCCTGGGAGGAGGCAGAGGAGGGGGGGTCTGGCTCCTTTTCGGATTGTTTCTTGTACACAAGGCAGATAAAATCAGCTGTACGTGGGCCTCGTTACTACTTGAGTGGGTTTTCTACGAGCCGAACTGCAGCTCCAAAAGCCTTTGTTGAGATTAAAACGTTTTTTTATGTTTGGGGTGATCGTACGCTCGAGCGGACAGCAGCAACTGTAAAAATGCCAAGTTTCTTACCGGAGGCTGGTTTGTTCATGGAGGCTCGTTGGGGTAAGTTTAAAAAGTCCAAAAAAAGTCCCGTTTTCGTTGCGTTATCGCATAGCAGAGTCTCTCTCGATTGGTTGCTGCGATGCGTCGAGCGTTGAAAGTTCAAATATTTGACCCTTGGCGGCTCGACGCGTAGGTTGTTTCGGATGCGCGCTTGCGCGGAAAGGAACTACCGCGTGCCGCCACGCCGTTTCAAACACTCAAAACGCGCTGCTTCATGATTCGCCGCGCCTCGACGCGTCTCCACATAAACTTTCAATGTAAACCGGCCGCTTCCATTGCCCGAAGCGTGTCTGGTTGGTACCCGGCATTAGAGTACAGGCGCTAGCCGTTTATTTCTCTGTGGTAGAGAGAACAGCTTGAGTTATGTCACGTGCTGTGACATCTAGGCTGTAATGCCGGGTACCGACCTAACGCGTCGAAACGCTCCTGCCGCCCCCTTTTGGCCGCTTGTCACTTTCACACAGCCACTGAAGACGCGTCTGATGACGCGCCCTGGGAGGAGGCAGAGGAGGGGGGTCTGGCTCCTTTTCCGGTTGTTTCTTGTACACAGGGCAGACGAAATCAGCTGTACGTGAGCCTCGTTACTACTTGAGTGGGTTTTCTACGAGCCGAACTGCAGCTCCAAAAGTCTTTGTTGAGATTAAATGTTTTTTTATGTTTGGGGTGATCGTACGCTCGAGCGGACAGCAGCAACTGTAAAAATGTCAAGTTTCTTACCGGAGGCTGGCTTGTTCATGGAGGCTCGATGGGGTAAGTTTAAAAAGTCCAACAAAAGTCCCGTTTTCGTTGCATCATCACATAGCAGAGGCTCTCCCGATTGGTTGCTGCGATACGTCGAGCGTCGAAAGTTCAAATATTTGAGCCTTGGCGGCTCGACGTTGCTCGACGCGTAGGTTGCTTCGGACGCGCGCGTGCGCGGAAAGGAACTGCCGCGTGCCGCCATGCCGCTTCAAACACTCGAAACGCGCCGCTTCACGATTCGCCGCGCCTCGACGCGTCTCCACATAGACTTTCAATGTAAACCGGCCACTTCCGCTGCCCGAAACGCATCTGGTCGGTACCCGGCATAATGTTTCACAAACGTGTTAGATGATGACACAGATATCTGCTACTGGAACACCTCTGAATAAGGCCCAGGAAGTGGCTAGGCCTCTGGTTGAGTGAGCATGTACCCCACTGGGCACCTGCTGACCTTTGCTGCTGTATGCCCTCTTTATGGCCTCAGTCACCCAGTCTGAGAGGCGCTGTTTTGACAGGGCCCTGCCTGCGGCAGGATTAGCAAAGCATATGAACAATTGGTTTGTTTTGCGCCAACTGACAGTTATCTCCATGTAGACGTTCAGGGCCCTAACAGGGCAGAGCGCGTTCAAACGCCTCTGTTCTGTAGTCAGAACTGGGGGAGGAGGAAAAATTGACAGTTCGAAGTCCAGGCTTCTGGGGTTTAGAGTCGGGACTTTTGGCTCATAGGTGGGGTTTGGCCACAGGTTGACCTTTGACCCATCTGGGGCAAATCTGGTACACATTGGATGCACAGATAATGTGTGGAGGTCACCCACTCGTTTTGCTGAACACAGAGCTAAGAGCAATGTACAGGTAGTC
The DNA here is from genome assembly GCA_038048925.1 of Garcialebias charrua. NCBI lineage: Eukaryota > Metazoa > Chordata > Actinopteri > Cyprinodontiformes > Rivulidae > Garcialebias > Garcialebias charrua. The sequence continues at coordinate 60,834 of JBBPBX010004887.1, forward strand.
CCCGACTTACGAGCGAGTTCCGTCCCTAGGGGGCGCTCGTATGTCAAAAATTCGTAAGTAGGATCACATAGTAAAAA
>JBBPBX010004887.1:63230-74419 GCA_038048925.1 Garcialebias charrua
AGGAATAGCAAGAAGATGTGTGAAATGCATGAACTACAGGAAAGGCTCAAAGAAATAATTTATTTAAAAAACTGAATTGCCACTTAAATCAAGCATTTCTATGTAGTTATTTAAAAACTCTGCCCGATGGTGTGCAGAACATGAAAGCACTAGTTTATCTGCAAGTACATCGGTTTCCAACATCATTGATGAAAAACTATTCAGTGCATCATGACAAATTGTCGTGTTTTTATACCAGAGGTGTTCCTCTTTTACAATGAATTTACTTTTATTCTAAATAGTTTGTTTTCATTACCTGCTTTCCTTTATTCTAATGAAAAACCACGCTTATTGTGAAGTAAGACAGAAGAATTTGTGCATTTGTTATTTCAAATTGTTTTTAATAAAGTACTGTTTGACAACAAGGCACAGGTACAATTTGAGGTAGGTCTGAGGTCTCGGTAAAATGAGCTACCAGCTAAAACTAAATCAAAATAACTAACTTCACAAAAATCTTGCTTAGTAATGTTGGACACATAAAGACACTGTTCAAGTAGCAGCTGGCACATGCAGAGAATACAAAGTGACAGTTTTGTGCAAATTAAATAATGTTCCTCCTGAACATTCATTTGTGCAACAAATAAAAATCAGTAATCTCTGTTGTTGTTCTCAGTCGAGCGTGCAGCTCAGCCAGGTTCTTTGGGAGACCCTCATTGTCAGTCAAATGCCCTCTCATCAACTCTATGAGAAATAAAGTGTGATCACGTGAGAATTGGTCATTGACGGGTTTAGAACTTGTGGGGGGACTGCTCTCCTGTGTTCTCTCCTCTGAGCTCTGCACATTGGAATTACGCCCCGCGCGATTACCTGAAGGAATATACTTACGCCTTTACGGCTAGGTCACCGCCGCGCAAGAGGCCCCGCCCTCTGGGTACTTAAGCGGCTGACGCCCCTCCATCTTTCTCTTTTTTGCCCTTCACCTCGCTTAACACTTGAACTTCGTGGGACTTCTCTGTCATCGCATCGCTCGACTGAGGTGAGCTTGCTCCCTACACTGAGCATACAGAGAAATTTTCCTGCGTCTTGCTAGGCTGGCGAAAGCTAGTTCAGCGTTTTTCTACTTACCTCGAAGTTTTCTTCTTTTCCAAAACTTCGCTCGATGGCGCTAACGGCGTCACAACCTCCTGCTAATCATTAGCAGGCTAACCAACGAAAGCAAGACGACGGAGAAGACGGCTTCAAAGAAAAGAAAACTAGGAACGACTTTGACGCTTCTCGCCGGACATGGCTCCCGAGAAGGGAAAATGGAGGGCAAGGAGGAAGAAAACCAGGACGACGAGTCCTCGCACACGCCCATGCTCCTGTGGCTGCGGCTACTCCCTCTCGGCGATGGACACCCACGAGGCCTGTCCTGTCTGCTTAGGGATTCTTCACGCAAGGAAAGCGCTGGAATTCCCCGACTCCTGCCCCCACTGCCGTCGAATGTGGGCAGTAGTGAGGAAACGACGTGCTGACGCGTTGGCCAAATCCATGGCTAGGAAAGCGGCGCTAAAGGTTGCACGTCGCACTAAAGTTCTCGCTCCTGAACCGGAGCTCGAAAACGTGGACCTGGAATGCAGCAGTCGAGTCGGAGAGGACAACATTTCGGACTCCTCAGTTGCCGTCGAGGACTCGACGCCCGAAGTGTCCGACCAAGACGTCGAATATGGTCACAAAGGAGAAACTGTGGATTCCTCCCAGAACCTGGCGCAAATCCTTCCGGAACCGGACATGTCAGTACCTACTCTGTTCGACCTGTGTCATAGGGCGGCGGATGACTTGCAGGTCATGTGGCCAGACCCCACGCCTCGCCAACAGGCTACGAGGCTAGCGGGAAGCTACTTCTACGCGAAGCAGCCGATAACGTTGCAAAAAATGCCAATTTTTCCGGACTTCCTCATGGAGCTCAAACGCTCCTGGGAGGAACCCGGAGCTTCCATCATGCTACCATTATCCCGACTCCTTGATGTTGCAGGAATGGAGACTACGGGCCTCGCCAGCGCACCCCTGATAGAGGAGACCCTGGCAGCTCACTTGGTCCTCACAGCAACGGGGACGAAACCAGCGCTACCCAGCAAAGCCTACCGCGCTTCGGAGAAACAACTCGAGAAGTGCTACAAGGCTCAGGGCCTCGCGGCTCGTGCAATGAATGCATCTTCCATGGTGCAGGCATACCTGGCAGAAAAACTGCAAGATATCCAGGTAACAAAAGATGAGCAGGCTGCAACGCATGATGGGGACAATAGCCATTTCCCAGGGCAAAGCAATGGCAGAAATAGTCGTCGCCCAGCGCCATCTTTGGCTAACATTGTCGGACCTCCCGGAAAACCAGAGGTCCACTTTCCTCCAGCACCCGATCGAGTCAATGGGACTCTTCGGGGGAGCCCTGGAATGTGTCCAGGCCATGTTGGAACAAAGACGTAAACAGGCGGAAGCCCTCCGCGAGGGGTTGCCGAGGAAAAGCTTTGCACCCCCAAAGGGAGACACGCGTGGCCTCCCACGGAAGGGACCCGCTGGTGTAGTGGGCATGACCTTGTCCACTTTTAAGACACCTGTGTACTTTTGAACTGTCCAGTGATGACCTTTACTGACCTCTCAGTAAAGCAAGACATTTACTACAAAATCATTCATTTAGCTGTAATCTGATAAATATAGTCACCAAAAGAGACTATTTCTATCTTTGATTTTAGGCTGATGTGATCAAAAGAATAACTTTTGTCATTTTCATGATGTGTGCTTTTAAGCTGTGTTATTCTTTAAGAGTTAAACTGTGTTCACTGCTGTGTTAAAGGGAAATCTCGGGTCACAGAGACCCGACTGTTTTGTTTAGAAATAAGAAGACAGTTTAATCCGTTGTTTTTCATGAACAAGGCTCCAGCTTTCTCTGTCTGTTCCTAAACATTTCCCTCTGCTGCTGGCTGTAACCTTGGGTCCTGATAAGACAAGTGAACTCCTCGACTGGTCCTTCCTTAAGTACTAGTCCTAAGTTTTGCTGACACACTTGGGAGTCGGCAAGAGTCTGCAAGAGTCTGCAGAGTTTGGAAGGAACCAGCAGGTTCCTCAGAGTTTGCTGGGAATTTCAAAGAGATGTGAACCTTTCCCAAAGAGCTGGGTACGTTTGGTCAAGAGCTAACGACCTGCGTCTTCAGCTAAGGACTGATAACAGGCTGTTATGAGTCCACTCCGAGCGTAAGCTCAAAAACTTTGTTATTCCTTCCTGGAATAAATTATCTTGAGCCAAGAAACCACGACTGTCACGGCTTCTGCCGACGAAAGCGAGTATCACCGACACCGACAAGGTAAACACGTCTGGAGTCCAGCTTGGACTTGCGGGACCGACGACTCGTCAGTCCAAGGCTGACCACAGCTCTTTGCCAGAACCAAGGCGGACGTCTTAAGGTAAAGGAGCAGCTGTTTGCTTGCTGGAGGTGTGATGATATCTTAGCTGGACGCGTACGGAAGAGTGTCATCTGGTTTCATAAATGCAAGATAAACTTCCTCTCTTAACCTCCCAATTCTTCTTAAATCTTTCCTCCTATTTCTTTCCCCTCTCAAACTAAGCTGGAAACTATGATTAAGCTGAAGAGCCCACAGACTAAATATGTTAACATCCAATATTGAAGTCTGTTGTGTTGAATTTAAGTGTGCTGACGTTTTAATTTGAAAGAAAGTGAAATCATGTCAATCAAGTGTAATGGTGTTAATTTAGTTGATTTATTTTAAATAAATGATAGTGTCTCTTTGACATATCAAACTAAGTTAACGTCTTTGTCACTTAATGGCTCTGTTTATTTATCCATCATAAAGATCACAGAGATATTGGGTAAACTGAAAAAGAACAGAATCCGTGAATTTACTATTCAATCTGAATAAGTAAATTAATTAAGGTAAAGAGGTCAGTATTAATATTGACCTCCTCATAACCCCTTACATCTGGTGGCCCTCGTACGTGGTTCTGAAAGTTTATTGATATCTGTGGTCTCAGTCATGAACTGTAACGTCATGTTGGCATAATAGGATCCAAGTTTTAGACTCTAACAGATTAATTATTTTGGCTGGAAAAGTGTTCAGAACGATTGCAGGACTGCAGTTAATGACATTTGAAGCTGAAATTGTTATTTGTTCAACTTTTGAAACGCTATAAGTAGTTTGGTGGGGATCTGTCTCGCTGTGTGGGAAGTGTCTGGTGGTTCTGATAAGGACCCGGTCCAGATTACGTTGCACAAGCTGAGGCAATCTCACTGCAAAATGACCGCCGAGTCAAATTGCCTGAAAAGCTACTTTAACATCTACAAGATTGCTGTGTGTGGTATTTTTGCAAGTTAGAGCAGGTCGAAAAAGCATATTACTGTTAGAACGTGTCGGCTGGGTTCTGTCAGACCCGTTTCCTGCTCCATTGAAAAGTGGACCGGAACCGACCTTGAAGTGGCTCCGAGCGAGTCCGTGTTTGTTCTGCAGCTGCAGTGCTGGGTTACTGTGCGTAGCTTCGTTGTGCCTGTTTTAATTGTGATTGCCACGTTTCAGAATTTTGGGAAGTTAACTTAAAGCGTTTGAGTTGTTTAAGAGTCTAGAGTTGCGTGCTAAGCTAACGTTAAGCAACGTGTTCTACATGTTTGTTTATGAGCTGTGATTGGATGAAACGAGTACTGTGTGCTGTCAATCACTCATGTAGCGAACGCTGATTCGCTGTTGTGTGCTGTCAATCACTCTTGTGGCGAACGCTGATTCGCTGTTGTGAGCTGTCAATCACGTCGCACGCCGTTGCGACCAGCCCACTTTGTCGTCATTTCCGGCGCTACATTGGTCGAAGGTGAGAAAAACTACGTTTACCATGAATGCTTGGAATGAACTACAACCGCTGTGATTGATTGGTTGACGTCACGTATCTGTGTAGCGAGCTCCGCCTCGCTCAGCACAGCAGAGCTGGTGACGCGCTGCGTCGACCCGCCTATTTGTGTCGTCATTTCCTGGTGCATTTCGGGCGACAAGCAGTCACATTCACACACACACACACACAGAACAAATGGAGATTTCACTGAGAGTTTAAAAACTCATTTAAAGCCATCTAAACTGTCTAACAACATAGATTTTGTCTCTGACAAGACCGCAGTTCGAGCGTTTATCACGAACATACTAGAAACTAACTCTAAGGTAGTTTTCAGTTACATACTGAATGAAATAAATCAGTCTCCACGTGATAAATTAAGACTCAAAGCTGCCCCCTGTTGGTTAAAAGACGTTGACAGATGAGTTTTCTCAAAGACATCATAAAAAAGTCAGCATTTTTATGGTGAGTTACCAGCTTTTAAAATTGTTCTGTACACAAACAAAAACTCCTGTTTATTCTAAATACAAATTTTAGAATAACAGTGGTACAGACAAACAATTTATGCTTATTTTAAATACTGAAGAGATTTAACATAACACTAAAAAAGGAATTTTTATTTGATTTTCAAATTAAATAAAATAAAAAAAATGATGGAGAACACACATTTCCACATTATGCTCTTCACGTCTCTGAATTTTAAACAGAATTAGTACACATCTGTACATTTTTGGTTAAAAATAGCATTTTTAACGTTTTTCTGTGTAAAATTAATGACTCCAGTTTATTTTAAATACAAAATTTAAAATAAACAGAAAGCATCTGCTGACTTGATTTTCACAAAAAATCAAAACAAAGATAGCAGAACAACTTTGAGGATGTCAACAGACAACAAATTGATAATAGTCACTGATTTTTATTTGGAATACCATCTGTCATGTTATGCTAAGCACACAAACACCTCCAGTTTATTTTAAATAAAAAATATTTAAAATAAACAGGTAATCCATTTTTCACTCCTGATAACTGTCAAAATACAGCAAAACAGTTTAGCCAAACTGCAATACATCTTTTTTAAGGCATGATGGAGCAGCATCCTGGGAACATTTTAGTGTGAATATTGCATTTATTTCAAATCTTTTAAATAGCGTTTGAGTAAGTATAACGAAAATCATGCTTGGGTTAGTTAGTAACTGTTGTTAAAAATAAGAAGTTAACACTGCAAGACGGCATTTAACTTTTACAATTCATTTAAGGGTAAATCCTGAAAGAGGGTGCCTATGAATAGAAATACTTATTACACAGTGAAACACTTGAACCAGACAGCTGATTAGTTTGATTGACTCAGTGCTGCATTAAAAGTGAAGATTTATTTGCACACATTAAAATTCGAACTGTCTTATTGTTTTTCACAAAAATCAAGACAAGGATGGAAGTTCAAGACGGTACGCGTCCAAGGCTCATACAGTATGTGCCTCTAGAAGACTCATACATCAGAGGGTACCAAGAAGGACCCCGAAGCCGAGAACTTGCTCCCCCTGCACCTTGCACAGAGGAAAAATCTTTCTCATTGTGTGGTGACTACTCAGCTGCCCGAAATGTCTTGCAGAGAAACGATGAAAATCCATTTCTTTTCTTTGCCAGAATTTTGGAGGCGTATATAGGTGACAAAATGGAACCTGACCTGGAAGAGCAGACGCTTATCAAATCCGTTTTCAGGGATAATCTAATCCCTGATATTAGATTCAAGTTGCCATGGAACTTGGCCTGGGGTGATTTAGAAGTAACACCTTTGTATGAAATAGTACAGTGTGCTGCGGATGTCTTTGCAGCTAACATGCAAGCCAAAACACCCTTACAGGTGTCCCCGAATGAAGCGGTCAAATCCCACTCGCTGGAGCTAGAAGGGACAAGTTCATCAACTCCCTCTCCTAACAAAGGCGAAAAGAAACAGATCCGCTGGAGAAAGAACCCAAGGTGGCTCAAACTGAAGGCCCAGGTGGGTGAAAACCAAGGTCTACCAGTGGGTGAACTTCAAAAAGAATTGAAGTATGAGGACCTAAACTCGTGTAACAATGAGTGGGCCCAACAGACACCCCCGAGCCTTGGAACTGCACCTCCCGCGCCTCGAACAGAACAGTTCAAGACAGGCAAAGAGTCACGAATGTCCCGGAATAATGGCCCAACACCTCTATGCTCGGAAGAGACAGAGGAAGTAAGTAGTTTGTCAGTAGATTTGAATGTTACTGTGCTTGACCAACCTGATACAATGAGTGGCGTTATCATTGATAATGACACTATCAACATTGACCAACCTGGAGCGATGTGTAGCACTGTCTTTCACAAAGACTCAGAGCACACAAATAACTCAGCGCACACTAATAATAATAATAATAATGAATTCAATTTATAACGCACTTTTCATTAATGAAAATCTCAAAGTGCTACACGGTGCAACAGAAATTAAATGTCAATAAAACAAGTAATAAAACAAGTAAAATCAATAACAGTATCAACTAAGATCAAAAGTAGAATCATGAGGAGGCAGAGTATGCTCGGTTGAAAAGAAAGGTCTTCAAGCCGCTCTTAAAGTCAACCACAGACTGTGGGACCCTCAGACAGTCAGGAAGAGAGTTCCACAGGCGGGGGGCAGCCACACTGAAAGCCCGGTCTCCCATGGTCCTTAATTTGGTTCTCGGAATGTGAAGGAGATTACTGTTCTGTGACCGCAGCGACCGGGTGGATGAGTGTGGAATAAGAATATCCTTCAGATAATCTGGTGAAGTTCCATGTAAGCATTGATGTGTAATGAGAGCAGTTTTGTACTGAATTCTGTAGGCGACAGGAAGCCAATGAAGGTTATGAAGAATGGGCGTAATATGTTCAAATTTACGAACTCGCAACAAGATCCTTGCAGCACTGTTTTGAATATATTGAAGTTTCTGAAGGTTTTTGCCAGGGATTCCAATAAACAGGGAGTTGCAGTAGTCGAGCCTGGAGGAGACAAAAGCATGGACGAGCTTCTCAGCATCGGAAAAAGTTAGGGATGGGCGAAGTCTAGAGATGTTTCGAAGATGGAAGAAGCAAGTTTTAAACAGAAGCTTAATGTGATTTTCAAATGTAAGATTGGAGTCCATTTTTATTCCAAGATTTGTAACAGAGGTGGAGAGGGGGATGTCTTGTCCAGAAAAGGAAAGTGTTGTTATAGTAGATGTCTGTACCTGGTGAGGGGTGCCAATCAGTATGGCCTCGGTCTTGGAGCAGTTTAATTGAAGAAAGTTCTGATTCATCCATGCCCTAATTGCCTCCAGGCAGGCAGAGAGGGCAGTGAGTGAAGATGGAGATGACAAGGTGGAAGATGAGGATGCTCCAGTCCTGATGTAAAGCTGTGTATCGTCGGCATAACAGTGAAAAGAAATGTTGAACTGATTAATAATTTGACCTAAAGGCAGCATGTAAAGGGAAAACAACAGGGGCCCCAGAACCGACCCCTGAGGGACACCACAGGAGACAGAGACTGTCTGGGACGTGGCGTTGCCAAGACTAACACATTCCAGCCTATTGGAGAGGAAAGATTTAAACCAGTCCAGGACGGTGTCACAGAGACCGACCTCCACATGAAGACGGTGGAGGAGGATACTATGGTCCACAGTGTCGAAGGCTGCAGTGAGGTCAAGGAGGACAAGGATGGAGGGAGAGCCAGTGTCAGCAGCCAAGAGGACATCATTAGTAACTCTCAGCAGTGCAGTCTCAGTACTGTGAGCTGCCCTGAATCCAGACTGGAACTACTACCAACATTGCCATGGATGTTGACAGCAAACCAATTGCTGACACACAACAACATCCTGAAGGTCATGATGCTGACAGCCAACAAGATGCTGACAGTAAACAAGATTACACAGCCAGAGTCACACGTGAACAGAAACGTGGGCCAAGACCTGTGAGGTTTCTGTGTAACTTTATACAAAGGGGGGTGGCTAAGAAAGCTTACCTGCCTATCACACTGGAAGGTGTCTGGCTAAGAAAGCTTACCTGCCCCTATCACACTGGAAGGTGTCCTTGAGCGTGAAGCCCTCCTGGATGGCAGTTCTGATATAACTATTATGTCGGCCAAGCTGTTCGAGGAGCTGAGGACCGCCGCTAACGGTGTTGACAGGCAAATACCCTTTGAGAAATGTGCTATTGAGCTACAGGGTCTCGCAGAGACGAGAACAACCCTAACAGCTATGGCTATGGTTCACATGCAGATTGGCGAAATGACACTACGCCACCCGGTGTACGTGTCTAAACTTGACTCATTCCCATTTTTGGTTGGCCAAGATTTTATAAACCGCTTCAACGCGATTATAGATTATGGTCGACGGAAAATGTGGAGCACAGTGAGAAAACCCCTGCCAATAAAAGTGCTTCCTAGTTGCGATACAGACTGCCTAACCGCAGGTACCGCAAAGGACACACGGGACACCTCATCCGAGGACGAGAGCCCGGTAAGTGAACCTTCAACTACAGGTGAGACAGAAGAGACCCAAAAGTTGGACCAAACTCCGGTCCAACAAGAGAACCTCCTCTGTGAGCTGACACATTCAGCACTCCCTGACCACTGCCTACCACAGGTAGTGAAAGGTGTTGAGATCCACGGATCCCACACCGAAGACGCTGTACTGTCCTCTGAGACAGGTAATTCGGCAATCAACCAAGCTTTCAATGAAACCTTGGTTCAAGGGCATCTGAGTCCAGAAAATGACAGTCAACCAAACGCTGACAGTCACTTGGACATCATTGTTGCAGATTACGAGGACCCCTCATCAGACAAGAAGGGGGCAAAACTCACATTACCTACCACAGGTAGAGAAAGGTGTGGAGATCCAAGGACCCCACACCGAGGTTGCTGTACTGTCCCCTGGGACAGGTAAATCGGCTATCAGCCAAGCTTTCGATGAAACCTTGGTTCAGGGACATTTGTGTCTAGAACTAATCAGAAATGACATAGTTTTTACAGACTCAAAGAGCCCCTCTTCAGTCGAGAGGTGGGAAGACGCACACAACGACAGTGACCCGTCGCAGTCTGTACAATCAGACACACCAGCGATTGCGCCGACAGTTGTGACACACCTGAATTACGCGGAAAGAGGTAAACGTAAGAAGATACGTTGGCCAAAACCTAAACGATTCCTGTGTACCGTCTTCTCTCAGCTGCGCAAACAGCTTAAACTAAACGGTGGCATCCTAACTTGTGCCCATGGACGGACGTCCTCACCTGTGCTCGTGGTCCCCCATGACCAAAGGGGGGTGATGTTAGGCCATGCCAAAGACAAAGATTTGAATGTACACCTCAGAAACACTTTTGCTTTCGCCCAGAAAAACCTGGAAAAATCCGCTGAAGGACGTAAGGCGTACTATGACCAGAAGGCCTCTCACAATGAACTCCAAGTGGGAGACAGAGTCTGGTACTATACGTTCGCCCCAGCAACCGGGAAAGGAGAGTCCGGGACCGGAACTCTCGCCCGCAAACTAATGCCCAGGTGGACTGGACCTCATCTGATAACAGACAAAGTGTCCTCAGTCGTCTACGAAATCAAAATCAGCAAAGGCCGCAAAGAGCCAATTGCTAAATGGGTACATCGAAATCAGATCAAACCTTACAAGGCGTTCAATGACTCCACAAAAGACAAAGATCTCACAAACTCACCGACTTCATGGGATAATAAGGTCGTCCAAACACAAGTTAGTAAATAAACTAATCAGGTTTAAACTACCATATTTTCCACCCTATAAGTCGCATTGTCCAATTTGAACTTAGAAACGCTAAGCCTAAAACCCACAACAAAAAACTAACCTTAACAACCGTTTAAATCCACGAGATTTAATTTGACCTCGGTCATAAAGTTGAGACCTGTTTTTCTTGTGTGTTGCACTTTGGAATCTGACGACAAGAGTGTGTCGAAGCAGTGAAACGTTGTTTCCTTGTTGTTTAGTCATTACTGTTGTCATTAGTTGAGATATTGTTTGGTTCTGAACACTCCCAGCCAAAAAGGTTTTGTATTAACATTGGTTAATGAATGATATGGATTTAACTATGCCAACATGCAGTTCGTTTTGTTAAATCTCAATCGTCGAAGAGTCAATGTAGTTTAAAGCTACTCGAAGAAGGCTGACAATTCAACATGCCTGTCATCCGGTGGTAACTGCACCAGTGCTTTGCACTCAAGCAGGTGAGCTACCACACGCATGTCCTAACTTTGATGCATCATCTGTGTCTATGCGGGTGCCTCTCACACCTCAACAGAAGGGGGCGCCTCTAGAACATCAACCGGAGGAAGAAGAGGATGAGTTTGTTTTGAGTAAT
>JBBPBX010004888.1:0-20268 GCA_038048925.1 Garcialebias charrua
TAATGTCTTAATGTAACTGCTCAAATGTACACATGGCTCGTGACTGTATTACCCCCAAATATTCAATTACATTTTGTTTAAAAAGTTATTAAACCCTGAAGGGAATGTAAATGTTTGTAAAATCTTCATTTAGAACTAGTGTGAAGGAGCTGAGTTGTAAATCAGGAAACAGGATTGTGTTGACTTGATATCATCATAAACATTTATAAAACTATTTATATGTTTTAAAAGATGATTAAATCAAAGTTGTTGGGAAGGTGTGGTGCAGGTGAAGTGAAGGTTGTTGTTTGTAGTTATTTTGTATTTTTTAAACAAGGGGCAGATATTATAACACTATTTTCGTCTTTCTGCACCTTTTCATTCAGTGTTTTTCTTTCTTTTTATTCTGATGAATCTGTTTTATTTTCAATTAAAAAAAACATGTCGCGCTGGGGCTGTTTGTTTACGTCGTAGTTTCAGGGAAACGTTGGCTCAAACTTTATTCTTCATCTTCTGACTCTCATCATATTCTATCGAGTGGAAACTCTTCAGATTAAACAAGTACAGTAGATGTTTCCACCGCTAGTTAGAACGACTCTCCGTCACGTTTTGAAAAATAAACAAACCGAGGACTCGCTGCAGATGAGACCTGCAGTTTAACAAAACCGAACTACGTCCACACCGACGAATTAAGTCTTTCCTCTCATCAGTGATGTCGTCTGCTTTCTCTTCGCTTGTGAAACTTTGTTCAGTCACATTCTGACGGTCATGAGCACTCGTTTGACTCGTTCTGAAGCGAAAACAACGCGCTTTGGAGACTAGCTTAGCTTTTAGCCTGCTACCGCTAACGCCTGCTGCTGGAGTGAGCGCTGCGTAACAACGACGTCACCACGCACGTTTTGTGTCACAGCTTTTTCTGTCCGGGCGCGTTGTTGAAGCAGCCGCTCCAACCCGAACAGAAAGAGAAAAACGTCAGTGAAAAGTTGTAAAATCCTATCGAAATATCGAAAATATGCTTAAACTTCATATCATCGTTATTGAATAAAAGTATATCGCGATATTTATCGTTATTGAATTATCGTCCAGCACTACTCCCCGTGCATGCGTGGGTTTCCTCCGGGTACTCCGGTTTCCTCCCACAGACCAAAAAACATGCTTGTTAGGCTGATTGGTGACTCTAAATTGACCCTAGGTGTGAGTGTGAGAGTGGATGGTTGTTTGGTGTGAGTGAGACAGGTCCCTCTTGTAAATGAGTCCCCGTGACTCAACGAGGCTAGCCTGTATAAATAAAGGTTGAATGAATGAATGAATGAATTGATTTTGCATTTTTAACATCACTCTCCAGAACATTCCACAATCCAACTCCCTGAATTGAGGTAGACCGTCCCTTTAAGCTGGTTCTGAATTGTGGTTTGATGAATATCTGTCCCTTTAAGATTGTAATAACTTTGTCTAAATTTATTTGGATATTTAAAGGTAATGTGTTATTATGAGCCCTATACATAACTGATAAAATACTATATTCTACCAATTCCTGGAATTTCAATAAATTTAGCTGAAGAAACAAGGTGTTTGATGGGTGACTGAAATGTTTTCTGGTGATTACTCTTACAGCTCTCTTTTGTAAAATAAAAACAGGCTTTGTAATTGTTTTGCACGCTTTTCCCCAAACCTCAATACAATAGATTAAATGTGGAACAATGATTGTGTTATACAACATATACAGAGCTTTATCAATTAAAAAATCCCTGACTTTATATACAGGTACATGAACACACAGCATGACAATCACAAACACCTGGACAACAAAATGGAGGAGATAAGCAAGACAATTAACAGAGAGACCAGGGAGTGTAGGGATGGGGACCCATCACCTGAGAGCAACATGCTTACAACTGTTATCTTGAAGTTCTAGGGTGTAGAGAGCCACAGAAACGGTTATGGTAGGCCGGATTTGGCCCACGGGCCTTGAGTTTGACACATGCGATCTAGTGGTACTAAAAGTAACAAAAGAAGAAAAAAAAAAACAGCCAAATATGTCAGCAGTTTAGCTAACAGACTTTGGAATGGGTACATTTTGTCCTTGTCAAACCTGTTGAAGAGAACCAAACTAAATACTCTGAAACTCAAACAACTTACTGTATAACAGTTCATGCACCGCTAGTTGGCAGTGTAGTGCAAATATTGCATAACTTGCTGCTACCAATTGTTGAATTTAATTAGCGGATTAGAATTAGCTTCCCCTAATTTTCACAAGACATTAGTGCTTTTGAAATTGCGGACCTAAATAAATTAATTAGTGCTTTAGAAATAGTGGAACAAATTTTTGGATTAGCGTTGCCCACCACTGCTGTGTACATTAATTCATATGCTACTGTGCCACTCTTTGCAAATGTCAATGCTAGAACCTTCAGTTTATTTTATAGATATACTTTTTATACTTTTTATACTACTATGAAAAAACTCAGGACAGTATTACACTTTTATTATTTCATTTTATGCTTATGTTCATTGGGTGTTTGGTGTTTCAGTGTTGGTGTAAATTTTCATACTTTTATACTACTATGAAAAAACTCAGGACAGTGTTACACTTTTACTATTTTATGCTTATGTTTATTAAATGTTTTAGTGTTTAGTGTTTAGATGGTTACTGTTGCACCGAGGGACTGAGAGAAACGCAATTTCAATCCTGTGTATGTCCTGTACATACTGTATTGCAGTTCTGACAATAAAGTTGACTTTGACTTTGACTCTTTGACTTTGAAAAAACAGACAAAAAATGTTCTCCACATTTTGGCTTCTGTCTGCCATAGCTTCAGCACTTTGGATACTTTGGATAGCGTTATTTTCTTCTTTTATAATACATGAACCCTACAGAGTAGTTTATTCACCATTTGATTGGCAGCAGTTAACGGGTTGTGTTAAAAATCTCATATCAGCAATCTTTACACATACAAACTGTAGCACACAAAAAAGCACATTTAATTTGGAGAAAAACTTTATTTTAGTCTTACCTTTACTTGTAAATTAAATTAAACTATAACAAAATCTATTTTTATTTTACAGAAAAGAGCTGTGAGAATTATTACAAGCCTTAATGTCATCTATCTAATATATTATTTAAACAACTCAAAGTACTGAAGTTTCATGATTTGGTGGACTATAATATTTTGTTAGTAATAGAACCCTCAAATGTTCAAATGTATTTTGTTAAGAGAGAAAGCTGCTAGTCTAAAGGGAACTGACATTTTTGCAAAGCCAAGATATAGAACTAGTTTGAAGGGACGGTTTATTTCAATACAGGGAGTTGAATTGTGGAATGTTTTGGGAAATTATGTTAAAAATGTCTACTCTGTGCTTATGTTTAAAAATGATCAAAACTAAATTGTTAAAATACTAAACCTTTTAGATAAGTGTTTAATGTTCTAGATATTTTTAGATTGTGAAAAGTTACTATTTTTGCTCTGTTACTTATAGATAATTATTGTTTTAATTGATTGTTTGAACTTGCTTTTGAAAAAGGGGGCAGATAAAATAAGATTTCTTCGTATTCTTTCATATAACATGTGATGTTTTTTTTCTTTTGGTTTTTAATGTAAAATGAATAAATAAAAATAAATAAATGAAGTCCATGAGCCACTCCTTCTGAACAAAGACAACTTTTTTCTGCAAGTCTTCCTTGTCGTCGGCTTTCAGTGTTAAAAAGTCTCTCTGCCTCGATGGAGATCATTGCCAGAGAAAGCCTTCCTTGATCAGAAATGTAATCAAGAGAAAAAAATAACTGAATCACTGCACTTTCCTTAGCGCTGTCACTTCCTCTTGCACAGCTCCGAGGCTCTGAGCTCATTAGCCCCGCCTCCCTCATGGACTCTCGCTGCGTGTGTGTGTAACCTGACACCTTCACAGCCGCCTTATGATCGCTCAGCGTACACATACAGTTTTAAACAAAAACACTACACATTATATTCACCAGCTAAACTATAGAAATGTAGTTTATATAGCAAAAGTATTTGGACATTTTAATAGCGACATAAAAGAGGCAGGATATAAGAGCTCACTGCAGCTCAGCCGAGTGATTGCGCAATTGTGAAGTGAAGAAGCCGGTGCCTCCTGTACGTCTGCACGTCTCTTCTCTTCTCAGTAATGTATTTGAACGTCACTAAATTTAAAAAAAATTGATTTTGAATAAAAAATAACTTAAAACTGGTTTAGTTTTTAGTAAAATAAGTTTATAGTACAAATCAAAGGATAAATACAATAATTACATTTATTTTTTCTATTTACATTTTTTTCTTTCCATGATGACAGGGGAGGCGTGGCCTCACTTGCCGCCCCTGACCGCACGTCACTGTCTAGAAGGTACTTCTCAACCTCATGCGCAAGCTTAGGCTCTTTCCATACAAGAGAGGTCACATTCTATGTCCCAAAGAGCCAGCTTTGTAAAGCCATGGTCAGAGTGCCAAGGTCCCCGCCTTCAGCCACTGCCCATGGATTCATGTACCTGACTCATATGACCCCTCCTGCAGGTGGTGGGCTTACAGGAAGGCAAACCCATGTTGCGTATTCAAGCTGAGCCCGTCCGGGCCCCATGGGTATAGACCCGGTCACTAGGTGCTCGCCAACAAGCCCCTTCCCCAGGCTGGAACTTTCCTGCATGCTAACACAAATTTCCAACCGAGATGTTGATATCCAAATATGGGTTAAGGGTTTTTCTTTCAAATGACGTTAAGAAATCCTCATAAAAATAAGAAAAAGGATTCAGACCAATTTTCTTGGGCGTTCCCCAATTAGAATAAAAAAAAACTTTCAATACAAAAACCAATGATTTGATTTGATTTCATGTCCTTGGTGACTGAGAATCTTCACCAGCATATTTCCCAAATTAGCAAGACCAATCAAGCCACATTTGGTTATGATTTCAGGCTGATCAAATTATGACATTTATTTAAAAGCCAGGAATCTGAAAATGTAATTTGTCCATTTTCACCAAATCCAATTTAATCCTCCATTCAATGCGATGGATCACAAATGTGCATATGCGCAGATACACAACTGTGTGTAGACTATACATTTTTAGCCAGGGCAGTTGTGGCTAAGTGGTTAGAGCAGTCATCCTCCAATGTGAGAGTTGGGTTTTCAATTCCACCAGCAGTTGCATGCCGAAGTGTCCCTGGGTAAGACACTGAACCCCAATTGCCTTTGGTGTGTGTCCCATCAGTTTATGAATGTGATAAAGCACTGACTATTCTTTGTATAGACATTGTAGTCTGTACTACTATGTTGTAAAGCTCTTTGAGTATCTTGATGAGACAGAAAGACAAGTTCAGTCCATTTACCATGGCCTGTACATATGTGTAAATGTAAACCTTTTGTATGTAAGTATGATCTAGTCTGTTGAACTGCAACCTGTCATCCATCTTCTGCCTATCTAGGTCATGGGGCCGACTGCTTTACATAGCAAAAATATCAGAGTCAGAGAGTCAGAGAATCTTTATTGTCATTTGCACCGCATATGGTACATGTGGTGAAATGAGATTATGTACACAGGGTCCCAGTTACATCCAACAACAAACAAAATGCAAGAGAAAAACAGTAATAACATCTAGGATTAACTAAGAAAAACATCAACTAGAAATACACTAAGCACCAATGTAATAGAAAAACAAAATCATTACAAACAGACAGCCGCACGAACATGAGTCTGTATGAGCAAATGGTCACATATGAACACAGCAACAAGAAAACAGATCAGCATCAGCATGTTACCTTAAGCTCATCTGTTTTATAACATTCCTAACTCTAGCTGTAAGATATGAACTTTCTAGAGAGTCCTGGGTCTGCCTTGGGGTCTCCTACCAATGGGAGATGTCCAGAAGGTATCCTTATTAGATGCCCAAACCACCTCCAGTGAGGAGTGGTGATTTACAATAAGCTTTTCATGAAAAGCTGACCTTCTGAGCCACTCTGTGGATGTGACTTCTGGTGTTTGCTGTCTAAGTTCTTTTGACGCTTAACCTTTCACTTATGACACCTGTGATGACTGAAACATAGGCTGATTGGTAAACTGAGACCTTTACCCTTTAACTCAACTCATTCAGCACAACAGATCAGTACAGATGCTGTCCAAATCTGCCTTTATATCTCCTCTTAGGTTCTACTCCTGTTTGTGAACAAGAATTTGAAACACTTGAACTCATCTTGTGTCAATAGCTCATTCTCAACCGTTACTGGGCAATTTACCATTTTCCTTTTGCGGATCTCAAACTTGGAGGTGTTTGTCTTCATATTCACTGCAAATGGTTTCAGTGCCTGCTAGAGGTACTGACTCGATGACCAGCTGCATCACGGTGTGGTTTGGTGCATGCACTGCATCCTGCCGCAAGAGCCTCCAGCGCATCGTGAAAGCAGCTGAGAAGATCGTCGGCACCTCCTTGCCCTCACTGCAGGACTTACACAGCAAACGCCTCACTCGGAAAGCCCTCTGCATGGCAGGTGATCCCACACACCCACTACACAGCTGCTTCAGACTGCTGCCATCAGGGAGGAGACTGAGGAGTCTCCAGGCTCGTACCAGCAGACTGAGAGACAGCTCTGTTCATCAGGCAGTCAGAATGCTAAACACTCTGCCTGCTCTGCCTCCCCTCCCATTTGAACTGCCTTAACACAAAAAACTTTCTCACACATTACCACACAACACAAAGATTTTAACACTGGACTCTGTGTCATCAAACGGGTTATTCACTAAACTCTCGGTCATGTGCTCATTCAGTTTGCACTACTTCTCATATTTGCACTAATGTTTGTATTACATTACTGCCTATAGTCATACTACTGTTTACATTCACTGTTTACATTTATTAATACTGTTTACATTTATTACTACGTTACATTTATTACTACTGCTTTACATTTATTACTACTGTTTACATTTACACTACTTTTATCTACACTACTGCAGATACATATACAGCATTCTCTGACTAGCCTTATCTAAGGATGCCAAATGTGCCTTATGTGCCTCACTGCATATGCCACTTTGCCTCTATACCAACATCAACTACCTCATACATATACTGTGTACATTAACTTATATGCTGCTGTGCCACTCTTTGCAAATGTCAACGCTAGAAACTTCAGTTTATTTTATAGATTTACGTTTTTATACTTTTCATACTACTATGCAAAAACTCAGGACAGTATTACACTTTTATTATTTCATTTTATGCTTATGTTCATTGGGTGTTTGGTGTTTCAGTGTTGGTGTAAATTTTCATACTTTTATACTATTATGAAAAAACTCAGGACAGTGTTACACTTTTTTACTATTTTATGCTTATGTTTATTAAATGTTTTAGTGTTTAGTGTTTAGATGGTTACTGTTGCACCGAGGGACTGAGAGAAACGCAATTTCGGTCCTGTGTATGTCCTGTACATATTGCAGTTCTGACAATAAAGTTGACTTTGACTTTGACTTCGATAATGCAAAAGAGACCACATCACCTGCAGAAAAGAACTCAAAATTAGTATTATTGGGGTACTAAACAAAAGTGTAAAGGGTCCATTCCTCTCTAGATCTCCTTATTTACAAAGTGTGCAGTGTAAGGAGCATTTCAGTGTTTGTTTGAGTGGTAGACCTCTAGTTTACAGAATAAGGCCTAACATTTTAGCTGTGCTTCCTTGCAGAGGACACCATCTATGGGTCGTCACAGTCATCGTGCTCCCTCAGTGGCAGAGTCCATGGCAGAGTATTTTGATGCCAGTGAGGTGATCATATGTGAGACCTCATCAGAAGCTGAAGCTTCAGATGAGTCCGGCCTGAGTGATGTCACAACCACCAGCAACTCAGAGCCTGAAGAAGGACATTGTGAGTATTTAAGGATTGTCAGAACATTTTTTATTTCACCTTTATTTAACCAAGCATAAAAACTAAGAACAAATTCTTATTTACAGTGCTGACCTGGCAAGCACCAACAGGTACTTGTAGGGCCAAGGGAAGGGAAAAGATACCGTTAGGCAAAACAATAAAATATAGCAGTCAATAACAAATAAATCACAATAACAACAAGATGATAACTTGTGTGGATTGTTCTCTACAGAAGGGGTCAAATCTTTTTTCCTCTTTTGTAGCATCTACTACTCTGAGTTACAGAGCAAGTCTGAAGAGTTCGACTGACAAACCCAACCTGGTACCCAAAGATACAGGTAAACTGCTACTCTAAGAACTAAGGCTATACTGAATCTTTCAACTCATGAATTTGTGCTGCTGTTGTTTGACACGTTGTTTTGTACTATTAGTGCTTGGTATATTTCTTAGTTTAGCGTATTTCTTAGTTCATATTTTAGATCTTACTACTGTACTGTTTTTCTTTACAATTTGAAGTTTTGTTGGATGTAACTGGGACCCTGTGTACATAGTTTCATTCTACCTCATGTACCACATATGATGTGATTGACAATAAAGACACCTTAACCTTTATAATTTGTACAAATGTGAACAGCAGACATTTACTGATTGATTTTTAAGGTTAGCCATTAATCTAGTATTTATGTTGCTGTAATTCAGGTCGTCGCACGACTCTTCCTGCCCCGGGAGCAGACAACAGCCATATTGGAATCATGACTATCTTGTACAACAACATTGGTAAAGACCTGTCCAGAGTCTCGATGCCTGTTGCTCTCAATGAGCCGCTGTCTTTGCTTCAGAGACTCAGTGAAGAGCTGGAGTACCCTGAGCTGCTGGACATCGCCAATCACACGGACGATCCATTTGAAAGAATGGTGTGTTTGCTTTATTCCCAACAGTCGGGGTTAAGGCTGAAGTAGACGATGTGTAACATGGTCTGTTGATGATAATGATGGTAATGATGATGATGATGATTATAGGTTTACGTGGCAGCCTTCTCCATTTCTGGTTATGCCTGGGCATCTTGGAGAAATCGATACAAACCCTTCAACCCTATTTTAGGAGAAACTTATGAAAACTACAGAGAAGACCGAGGATTTCATTACATCAGCGAACAGGTAAGTATCAGTGAAGACACATGCCATCTCTCTGTGCTGAAGAAAACACTGCACTTCTTCTGTTCTCAGGTCTGCCATCATCCACCCATCTCTGCATGCCACGCAGAGTCTGAAAACTTCACTTTCTGGCAAGGTAGGACTTCTGTACTTTCTCTTGATGACTGAATTATCTGAAGTGTGAGTTCAGGGAATGTTTCTGAATTTTGTCTGCTTTTAGACCAGAGATGGAAGAACAAGTTCTGGGGAAAATCTGTGGAGATCATCTCATCAGGACTGGTGAATGTAACTCTTCCCCGGTGAGCCCCTGTTGGTTTGAACAAGTTGCATCAAATTAAGCTAACTAGAAAAAAATAATTTCCTGGAAAAATGCAGTGTGAATGCTTATTGCTTAAGAACTTGCTGAAAAACAACTGAAGTTAGTTAAAATCAGCTGAAATTAGGCAAAAACATGCTGAAATATAGATGAAATGGAAGAACAAGCCTAAATTAGCAGAAGAAAGCAGAAAGCACACATACTTGCTGAATTACGTTTAAATAAGCAGAAATTAGCACAAAAATTAGGAAATTGGATTAAAAAAAGCTGAAATAAGCACAAAAAAATACTAAGTAGCTGAAAAGGCAGAAGGAAGTGGAAATAACTAAAATGAGCTAAAAATATAAAATTAGCTGAAAAAGATAAATTTGGCCCAAAAAAGCTAAAAAGTAGCTGAAATAGCAAAAAAGTTGAAAGTAACAGAAAAAGATGAAAGGAGCTGAAAGTATCAGAAATAAGTTATTTAAGCAGAAAGTAGCAAAAATTACCACAAAACGTGAATTCATCTGAAAACTGCTTAAATTAGCTAACGATGCTAAAAAAAGTAGCTGAGAAGGTACAACAAATTTAAATTAGCAGAAGGAGGCAAGGAGTGCATGCTTGCTGAAAGAAGCAGAAATGAGCAAACAACTAAAAAGTAGCTAAAAGCAGAAATGAGCTGAAATTACAAAGTAGAAATAGCATGTTTCTTTCTGAATTAGTCTGAAAATAGTTTAAATAACTGTAAAAAAGTGGAACTAGCTGAAAAACTTATATTAGCACAAACAGCTAAATATTAGCTGACATTTGAAATAAGCTGAAACTTACAAAAATAAGCTGAAAAGAGCATAACAAGCTGAAACTAGAGAATTTGCATTTCATGCTAAAACGCAAGTGTGAATGCCTCTTGCTTACAAATGTCAAGAAAACAGTTTTAAAATAGCTTAAAATAGCAGAAATAATTTTAAAATCAGAAGGAAGCAGAATGTGCACAGTCGTTCTTAATGTAATGGACTGCCAGGCTGCTGCCAATGTAAACTGTTAATCTGGCAGTATTACCATATTTTCCTGTGTATAGGTCACACCAGTGTATAGGTCGCACCATCCAATTATTGCCAAAGAATTGGAAAAATCCCTAGATAGGTCGCACCTAGCTCTGCTGCAAATGTCTGCCACAGGAGCGCACAGCAAGGCTTTTCAGAAGATTAACACTTAAAAACAATTAATTGTTTGATAAAAATTATAGCAAATATATGTCTGAGCTTAACTTTTCCTTAATAAATGAACGTAATTGTGAAATGAGCTGGATTTTAAAATTTGTTTCACCGAAAGTGATAAAAAGCCATATATAGGTCGCACCGGTGTATAGGTTGCAGGCCTTGAAAAAACAATAAAAAGGTGCGACCTATACACCAGAAAATACGGTATGTATTTGTGTTTGCACTCAGCTATCACTATACCAAATTGCAACTGAGTAGCTCTAAAATGCCTGAGTTATTGCATTTTATTTTATTTTAGCTAATGTGGCCATCTTGGATTTTTATTTGGGCAGCACGGTGGCACAACTGGTAGAGCTGCTGCCTCTCAGCGAGAAGGTTGCCGGTTCAAATCCCGGTCCGGGGCCTTTCTGGGTGGAGTTTGCATGTTCTCCCCGTGCATGCGTGGGTTTCCTCCGGGTACTCCGGTTTCCTCCCACAGACCAAAAAACATGCATGTTAGGCTGATTGGTGACTCTAAATTGACCCTAGGTGTGAGTGAGAGAGTGGATGGTTGTTTGGTGTGAGTGAGACAGGTCCCTCTTGTAAATGAGTCCCCGTGACTCAACGAGGCTAGCCTGTATAAATAAAGGTTGAATGAAAAATTTGGATTCAGTATGTGATGGGGAACATTCTCAGCTATAACCTCAACAAATTTCAGCTCTATGTGAAAAATGGCTGAGTTAAGGTAAATCAAAACAAACATGGTCTTGGTGGCCATCTTGGATTTTTGATTTTAATGCATAATTTGATGGGAAATGTCTGCTATAAATTACACAAACATTCAGCTAAATATGACTAAAATAGGCTGATTTAGAGTATTTTCCTTTTTTTGCTAAGGTGGCCATTTTGGATTTTTGATATCTGAATAGCTCTAAAAATTGCAGTTATCCTAGTTTTTCTATAAATCAGCTGAATAACACCACCAGCCTGATCAAGAAAGTTCATCAGAGACTCTACTTCCTCAGACGGCTGAGACGAGCTGGTCTGAGAAGCTCAGTCCTCACCTCCTTCTACAGGTGTGCAGTGGAGAGCATCCTGTGCTCCAGCATCAACGTGTGGCATGGAGGCTGCACAGTTGAAGAGAGGAAAGCTCTGCAGAGAGTGGTGAAGGCTGCACAGAAGTCTGTTGGAGTCAGTCTCCCCACCATCACAGACATTTACACCTCCAGATGCAGAAAAAGAGCCACCTGCATCATGAAAGACCTCACTCACCCAGCACACTCACTCTTTGCACCACTCCCCTCAGGACGGAGGTTGAGGAGCATCAAATGTAGAACCACTAGACTGAGGAACAGCTTCTACCCTGAGGCTGTTAGACTCATGAATAAATAAATAATAAGAATAAACACTGCAAAATATCACATCATGTTGATACTGATCTGTTTCTTGTTGCTGTGTTCATCTGTGACCATCTGCTCATACAGACTCATGTTCGTGCTGCTGTTTATAATGATGTTTTTCTACTACATTAGGGCTTAGTGTATTACTAGCTGATGTCTCTCTTAGTTAATCCTAGATGTTATTATTGTTTTTCTCTTGCATTTGTTGTTGGATGTAACTGGGACCCTGTGTACATAATCTCATTTTCAACACATGGACTACATGCGGTGCAAATGACAATAAATTCTCTCTGACTCTGACTCTGACTCTGAATAGTAACTAAAGAAATGCAGAAAGAAGCTTAAATTTTCAAAAGGAAGTGGAGGGAGCTTAATTGTGCCCACTAAGGCTGAAACAGGCAGAAAATAGCACAATAAAGTATAAATTATCTGAGAAAAGCTGAAATTTGTTAACAACAGCTGAATAGTAGCTAAAACAAGCAGAAAGAAGCTTATATTGTTGGAAGGATGTTCGGGGAACACGTTTTTGCTGAATTAGGCTGATCAAAGTTTAAATGATTGCAAAAAATGTGGAATTAGCTTATGAAGATTAAATTGGCATGAATACATCTAAATGATAGCTGAAATAGTAGAAATAGCTGAAACATCCAGAAATAAGCTGAAAGGACCAGAACAAGCATAAATTAGCATAAAAAAGTTTGAACAAGCACAATAATGTTCATGTTAGCAGAATGAAGCTAAAAGGATGACAAAACAGCTGGAAAAAGCTGAAATTAGCTAAACTAGTTTAAGTTTGTTTAAAAAATCGCACAAGGAAGCTGAAATAACCTTAACCATGTCTAAATGTGAAAGTATTAGTACAAAGTTGTAAATGGATCAAAAGTTATGAAGGATGTAAAATGAGCTCCATTCATTTTCAATGAGAGCAAAAATGGCAGAAAAGGCTAAATATCTTAAAAGCCAAAGTTGCACAAATACCAAAAGTCATAGCAGTCATGTCCTCAAACAGCTGAACATTTTGATATGTGAATTTTTGAAATGGCACAAAAACTGTGGGAGTAGTTGGATGACGAAAAATGTACAGAAGAAAAAGTGACTCAAGTGTGTGAAAGCCTATACAATTAAAGGTTCAGTATGTCATTTCTGGAACACGCTGGAACAGGAAAATTTTGAACAGAGACACGTTTCTGGTCCCTCCCCCTCAGAGCCATATATGGCTCTGTTACCCCTTGCTCTGCTGAAATTCAAATTCAAGCTCTGTTTTTATTGGCTGATTCAAATTCAAGCTCTGTTTTTATTGGCTGATTCAAATTCAAGCTCTGTTTTTATTGGCTGGTTACAAACTCTGTTTTTATTGGCTGGTTAACGGCGGGTCACTGTGGCTTTTTAGAAATGCTTTTAGAGAAGCAAGGGGACAATAGTTTTTTTCAGAGATTACTTTGTCTAAAATCATTATGTCAGGAGGTAGTGACAGAGTGAAGAAATATGTTAAAAATATATTGTTAGAAAAGTTACATACAGCTCCAAGCTCCCCCACTTCCTTTTGAAAATTTAAGCTTCTTTCTGCATTTATTTAGCTACTATATGCATTCACACAATTAGCAGGAAGAAGTTAAGACAAACATGTTGTAGTTGTCAGAAATAAATCTGAAAGGAGTACAAAACGGCAGAAATTAGCTGAAAATTTAAAATTAGAGCAAGGAAGCTGAAAGATCTTGAACCAGAACAAAATGTGAAAGGAGCAGTAATAGGTTGTAAACAGATCTAAAGGTTTCAAGAATGAAAAATGAGCTCAATTATTTTCTGAGAAATAATTGAAGGCTCAATATTTCAAAAAGCTAAAGCTGCACTAATACCAAAAGTCATAGCCGGATTGTCCTGAAGGAGCTGACTGTTTTGATTTATGATTTGTTGAAATACCTTGGATAATGTGGGACGAGAATCATGCAGAAAATCATACGGAAGAAAAATGGATCACAATATTGTGAATGCTTCAAAATGATTCACCTAATGAGTCTTACCAACAGTAACTTCTGAACTTCAGATTTTTTCTTAATGCAAATACCATCATGGGGAATACCAAACACTACTCACTGCAGTTTCAGGCTTTTACCCCTCAGATATAAGGGGAAAAAAATCTTGTTCTAAACTGCTTTACCAGCAAATCCAATCATTTATAAATCACACAGCAGATTCCATCATGAACATTAATAAACAAAATTGAAGGGAAAATCAAAAAGATGTGTGAAAATCTGAATCCACCATATGATCCAACAGCTTGTAGAATGTTCAGTCTTCTGAAGGACATTTCCACTCTCGCATAGTTGTTGAATAATTTTGGTCCACTTTTTTACCAACGCTGTTTTAGTTCATTTATGTTTATACAGACATTTGATCCTGGAAAGCTCTCAGCACAGCATTTCAATCAGACAGGACTAACTGAACTGAACTCATGACTTTAGTTCAGGTTTAGGTTTACAGTAGTCCCTCGTTTATCGCGGGTGTCTGGGAGCACGCCCACCAGCGATACGTGACAAAATGTAAAGTAGGTAAACAGCAGTTCAAGTTCAGTAAACTTTGTCACATGTACCAGGCTGCAATCACACTCAACAACTGTTACTCCCAACAGCCCTCCTTAAACAAACAATCCATGTTGCATGGATTGTTTGTTTAAAATGTTACAGTATTTAAATTAAAATGGCAGAAAAGTGCAGCAGGACATCAAAGGCATGTCATGCAGCTTCAGCTCTGCAGCATGGAGCAGAAATGTACTACTTGATCAATTACACTGAAACAACTGAACATAGAACTTCTAAAATAATTCAAAATAACTTTTAACCCTTTTATATTTTGTTATTATCATACCTGCAAACTAGTCACCTTTCGGCGAAATTCGCCGTTTTCAAAGCAAAATATATCATTTACGTGATTCGTGTAGATCCGATGAGTTTTTGTTTTCGGGGGTGGTCAGACCCGTGACAGATTAGAATGTCTTGAAATCCAGTCAGTGGGAAATGATGCAGAGCAAGGCATCTTGTTGATAATAAAACATCTTTGTTGGAGCGCGACATGTTGGCCAATCACAACCTCAGGATAGACAGGGGGAGGAGACGACAGGGAAATCTTTGAACTGAAGTAAAAAAACAAAAAACTGCAGCGTGAGTCCAGAGCTCTGAGCGAGTCGTTCGCGGAGGTTCAACAGAGCACGAGGGAAGAGAGCAGAGAAAACCAAGTAGTTCGACCCAACTCCTCCAACGTGTGGAAGCTCTTGAAGCTTCACAAAGATTAAAAAAACAACGTGCAACACGCAGTTTTGAAATTGACGACTCGCGAGAACCACGCTGATGAAAACACGACGGAGTCGTAAACTAACTTCACCACGGTGTGTATCACTAAATCAGAAAACTAAAAAGCCCCTCCTAAATTCACTGTTGGTGGTTATTAAAATGTCACCTTCATTGGGTAAAGTTAATATTTTTATACATGCAGTTGAGTGTCACCATAATCGTTTAGTAAAATGGCATGTTGTGTTACAAATAAAACTAAAAAAAAAAATTAACAAAATAAAAGTCAGTTGCACCCCTAAAGCCACTGTGATAAATTGTCACATTAATTTAATTATCTTAGCCACAGGAGTGAGTTTAGAAACAGGATGATGTCTATATGAACTAGTTGAATGAGGTGTCTCTAAAATATCCTGATGCATGATCAATAATAATTAAAACAATTGTTTAATCTGTCCACAGGACCTGACTTTATTTTGTTAGATGTCTCTAAAATAGTTATTGAATCAAGTGTTTACATGTAGGTAAACATAGATGTTTAACAACTTGTTAAAATACCAGAATGCAGGAAATGGCATCTACTTTATTCAAAAATTTCTGGCAAAACATTTAAGAAATGAGTTTTTACTGTTAGTAAGTTTTATTTATATACTGTAGCACATTTCACAGACATGAGAGTCACAAAGTGCTTTACAAAAGGAAAAATAAAATCATAAAATCACAGAAGTACTACACAAAAAGGTAAAACATAACAAACTCTAAAATCAATGTACAAAATTAGCCAAAAGCCTGTCTGAAGAGATAAGTCTTAAGTTTTTAAATGCATCTGTTGACGTTTGTCACCTTTTTCATCCCTTCTGAATTTGCAGGTATGTATTATGACAATTTTATGATGTGACATGCTTTGAATTTTAAGTTGGAAGTCAAATGTTCCAAGATGAAATTCAAGATGGCTGCGATGGGATAGGACTCACTGACTTGGGCTCCCGCTGATATTCTTGCTGCCTTTACGGTGAACGATCTCTTCGACACTAAACTTATATATATATATCCTCGTTCGTGGAAGAGGGAAGTCTTCGCACTCTGAGCCGTGAAAGCTAAGCCATGAGCGAAGCTAACAGGCCAACCTCACAGCTGCTTCGGACGGAGAAGCCCGGGAGTGCCGCCACAGTTGGACCTGGGAACTACTGCCGCCCGGGCTGCTGCCGTCAGATCTGGGTGTTATCACTGTTGGCACCCAGTCTGCCACCATTGGACCTGCAAGTTGCTGGTGCCATAGGAACTGGGCTGCTACGTCGGATCTGGGGGCTGTTGTTGGGACACGGTCTGCTGCCGTCGGACATGCGAGCTGCTGAAGCCAAGACACCCGGGCTGCCAACGTCAGATCTGGGTGCTGTTGCTGCTAGGCCCCCGGTCTGTCGACATCGGACCTGCGAGCTGCTGATTCCAGGTCACCCGAACTGCTGCCATCAGATCTGGGTGCTGTTGCTGGGACCTAGTCTGCCGCCGTCAGATCTGGGGGCTGTTGCTGATGGGCCACGGCTACTATCATTAGGCCTGTGAGCTGGGTGGTCAGGCCTCAAGCTTCTGCTAACAAACCGGAGAGCGGTTAACACCAGGCCAGAAGTGGCGTGAGTAATGCTGAATGGTGTGGACAAAAGAGACAAGAGTCGGTGGAAAATAATTCAGAAAATATGGAGGAAATTAAAAAAATCATTAAGCTTTACGAGTACTGAGCTGACAAGATTAGCATCTCAACAAGAACTCCTGATCGGTTTGAAACAAATGAAACAATTGAAAGTTTTGATAAGTTTTTCATTTAAGAAAAAAAAGTGCTGATAAGTAACAAAGACAAAAAAATAGCTGAACTGGACCAAAAAGTAGATGATATAGAACAATATACAAGACGAGATGAGTTGGTGGTTACTGGACTTGAAGTTAGACACCAGACATTTTTAGCAGTTGCTGCAGGTTTTAACACTATAGAAGACACACCACAAGAAGAGCTGCAGACTCTGGAGGAGCAAGTAGTGAATTTTTAACAAAACAAAAACATTGACATGAAGACATTTCAATCTGTCACACCCTGCCCAGGAAATCTGAAAAATGCAACCCATCAATAGTCATCATGTTCATTAGTAGGAAATCATAAGAAACAATGTAATAATGCAAGCAAAAAAAAACTGAAGGGAACAAAAGATTACATAAATGAACATCTAAATAAAAAAAATGGAAATATTGCACATAGAGCAAGGTTGCTGGGGGAAAAAAAAAGAAAAAAAAAACAGCATTAACTTGGACAAGAAATGGAAACCTCTGGATCAGAGTACAGGAATCGTCTCAGGCTAAAATAATAAAAGAACTGAAGGATTTGGAAAGACTTGGATGAGCTCAGGAGATGACAAATTATAAATCATTGAAACAACTTGCACACAAGAAATTGACAAAATATACAGACAAATGAACAAATACATTAAACTATGACAACACACGAAGACTCAGAATTTAATATATATATATATATATATATATATATATATATATATATATATATATATATATATATATATATATATATTATATCCATCCATCCATCCATCCATCTTCTTCCGCTTATCCGGGGTCGGGTCGCGGGGGTAGCAGCCTAAGTAGGGAGGCCCAGACTTCCCTCTCCCCAGCCACTTGGAGCAGTTCCTCCGGGGGAATCCCAAGGCGTTCCCAGGCCAGCCGAGAAACATAGTCCCTCCAGCGCGTCCTGGGTCTTCCTCTGGGTCTCCTCCCGGTGGGACGTGCCCGGAACACCTCACCAGGGAGGCGTCCAGGAGGCATCCTAACCAGATGCCCGAGCCACCTCAACTGGCTCCTCTCGATGTGGAGAAGCAGCGGCTCTACTCCGAGTCCCTCCCGGATGACTGAGCTTCTCACCCTATCTCTAAGGGAGAGTCCAGACACCCTGCGGAGAAAACTCATTTCAGCCGCTTGTATCCGAGATCTTGTTCTTTCGGTCATAACCCAAAGCTCATGACCATAGATGAGGGTGGGAACGTAGATCGATCGGTAAATTGAGAGCTTTGCCTTTTGACTCAGCTCTCTCTTCACCACGACAGACCGGTACAGCGCCCGCTTCACTGCGGACGCTGCACCTATCCGCCTATCGATCTCACGCTCCAGTTTTCCCTCATTCGTGAACAAGATCCCGAGATACTTAAACTCCTCCACTTGGGGCAGGACCTCCTCCCCGACCCGGAGAGGGCATGCTACCCTTTTCCGGCTCAAGACCATGGCCTCGGATTTGGAGGAACTGATCCTCATCCCGGCCGCATCACACTCGGCTGCAAACCGCTCCAGTGAAAGTTGTAAATCACGAACTGATGAAGCCAGTAGGACCACATCATCTGCAAAAAACAGAGAAGCGATTCTAAGGTCACCAAAACGGATCCTCTCAACACCTTGGCTGCGCCTAGAAATTCTGTCCATAAAAGTTATGAACAGAATCGGTGACAAAGGGCAACCTTGGCGGAGTCCAACTCTCACCGGAAACGAGCCTGACTTACTGCCGGCAATGCGGACCAAGCTCTGACACCGGTCGTACAGGGACCTAACAGCCCTTATCAAAGGGCCTGGTACCCCATACTCCCGGAGTACCCCCCACAGAACCCCCCGAGGGACGCGGTCGAATGCCTTCTCCAAGTCCACAAAGCACATGTAAACTGGTTGGGCAAACTCCCACGCACCCTCCAGGACCCTGCTGAGGGTGTAGAGCTGGTCCAGTGTTCCACGACCAGGACGAAAACCACACTGCTCCTCCTGAATCCGAGGTTCGACTATCCGACGGACCCTCCTCTCCAGAACCCCTGAATAGACCTTACCAGGGAGGCTTAAGAGTGTGATCCCCCTATAGTTGGAACACACCCTACGGTCCCCCTTTTTGAATAGGGGAACCACCACCCCAGTCTGCCAATCCAAGGGAACTGCCCCCGATGTCCACGCGATATTGCAGAGTCGCGTAAGCCAACACAACCCTACAACATCCAGAGCCCTAAGGAACTCCGGGCGAATCTCATCCACCCCCGGAGCCTTGCCACCGCGGAGCTTTTTAACCACCTCGGCGACCTCAGCACCAGAGATCGGAGAACCCGACCCAAAGTCCCCAGGCTCTGCTTCCTCAGTGGAAGACGTGCCAGTAGGATTGAGGAGGTCTTCGAAGTATTCCGCCCACCGACTCACAACATCCCGAGTTGAGGTCAGTAGCACGCCACCTCCACCATAAATGGTGTTGGTCTCGTACCTCTTTCCCCCCCTGAGACGCCGGATGGTGGACCAGAATCGCCTCGAAGCCGTACGGAAGTCATTCTCCATGGCCTCTCCGAACTCCTCCCATGCCCGAGTTTTTGCCTCAGCAACCACCCGAGCCGCATGCCGCTTGGACTGCCGGTACCTATCAGCTGCTTCCGGGGTCCCACAAGCCAAAAAGGCCCAATAGGACTCCTTCTTCAGCCTGACAGCATCCCTCACTGCCGGTGTCCACCACCGGGTTCGAGGGTTGCCACCTCGACAGGCACCAACAACCTTGCGGCCACAGCTCCGATAAGCTGCCTCGACAATAGAGGCGCGGAACACGGCCCACTCGGACTCCATGTCCCCCGCCTCCCTCGGAACGTGTTCAAAGCTCTCCCGGAGGTGGGAGTTAAAGCTCCGTCTTACGGGAGACTCTGCCAGACGTTCCCAGCAGACCCTCACGATACGTTTGGGTCTGCCAGGTCTGACCGGCATCCTCCCCCACCATCGGAGCCAACTCACCACCAGGTAGTGGTCAGTAGACAGCTCCGCCCCTCTCCTCACCCGAGTGTCCAAGACATGCGGCCGCAGATCAGATGAGACGACAACAAAGTCGATCATCGAACTGCGACCTAGGGTGTCCTGGTGCCAAGAGCACATATGGACACCCTTATGCTTAAACATGGTGTTCGTTATGGACAATCCATGACGAGCACAGAAGTCCAATAACAGAACACCACTCTGGTTCAGATCAGGGGGGCCGTTCCTCCCAACCACACCCCTCCAGGTCTCACTGTCATTGCCCACGTGAGCGT
>JBBPBX010004888.1:20318-49981 GCA_038048925.1 Garcialebias charrua
AGAATCTAAAATATATAATGTTGAAGATGTGATTGATACAAATTTTTTCCAGTTATAAAAGATTGTGAATATTGTAATGAAGAGCATTTTAATGACATAAATATGACAAATGGAGGTCTCTCTA
Source organism: Garcialebias charrua (assembly GCA_038048925.1). Taxonomy (NCBI): domain Eukaryota; kingdom Metazoa; phylum Chordata; class Actinopteri; order Cyprinodontiformes; family Rivulidae; genus Garcialebias; species Garcialebias charrua. The sequence goes on from JBBPBX010004888.1 coordinate 20,443, forward strand.
TTAGTCACTTCAGTAGTAGAAGTATAAATGCAAATATATCCAAAATAACAGATTTAAAACAATTAAACAAAACTTTTACTTTAATAGCACTGTCAGAGACATGGCTCAATGATGAAAATACAAATAATGTTCACATCGAAAGGTATGAATTATATCGTATGAACAGAAATAATAAAAGGGGTGGTGGAGTGGCTCTATTTGTTAATAATGAAATAAAATATAAATTAGTGAAATGTCAATAATTGTTGATAATATTATGGAAATGATAACAATAGAAATAATAAACAAGAATGATAAAAACATAATAAGTTGTGTATACAATATTTAGAACATATATATGAGGAAATAGACTATAATCCATTTAACAGATTAATAACACAATATGGGATTGATGAGTATACATTTTTAGAATATCAACAAATTAAATCCATAACAAAAAATTAATTTAACCTTAATAACACTAGGATTGAAATACCAACAGTGTATTAGAATTCCTTAATCTTAACACTCTCAAATTACTATCTAAGGTTTACCGGACACTTATTAAAATAAATAGATGAATCATATCGCTTCCCATTGTAAAATGGGAGACAACTTGTCAGTCAACTTTGACCAAAACTTCTGGTCTCAGATATGTCCAAGAACTTTTAAGATGTTTAAAAACTCCAATTTACAATTAATACAATATAAAATCCTACATAGAGTACATTACACAGGTCATCGGATGTTCAGGATGGGTTTCGCATCATCTAATACTTTACTTGCTCACAGTGTACGGACAATATTCCTGATAATTACATGCATGCATTTTGGTTCTGTCCACCTGTTCAGAGGTTTTGGTGTTGGATATGTGAAGACTTATCAAAGTGTCTGAGATGTAATATTCCAGTCTCTCTGTCAGTTTGCTTATTGGGCCACTTAGAAGATGTCACCTTGGAGACAAAGTCAATTCATATGCTTTTTACTGCCTTTTGTCTTCTTCTTCTTTCGGCTGTTCCCTCTTCAGGGGTCGCCACGGCGAGTCATCCTCCTCCACCTCACTCTGTCCTCTGCATCCGCTGTCCTCACTCCAACTACCTTCATGTCATCTCTAACTGCATCCATATATCTCCTCTTTGGCCTTCCTCTGTGTCTTTTTCCTGGCAGCTGCATTTCTAACATCCTTCTACCAATATACCCACTGTCCCTCCTCTGGACATGTCCAAACCATCTCAGTCTGGCCTCCCTAACTTTATCTCCCAGTTGTTCAACATGTGCTGTACCTCTGATTATCTCATTCCTGATCTTATCCATCCTTGTCACTCCTAAGGAGAACCTCAGCATCTTCATTTCTGCCACTTCCAGTTCTTTCTCCTGTCTTTTTGTCAGTGACACTGTCTCCAGACCATACAACATAGCTGGTCTCACCACTGTCTTGTAAACTTTTCCTTTGACCTTTGCTGACACCTTTTTGTCACAAATCACTCCTGATACTTTTCTCCATCCATTCCATCCTGCCTGGACTCTCTTTTTCACTTCTTCACCCCACTCCCCATTTTCTTGGACAGTGGACCCCAAGTACTTGAAGTCCTGCACCTTTGTGACCTCTGCTTCTTGTAGCCTCACTGTTCCACCGGCCTCCCTCTCATTCACACACGTACTCTGTCTTACTACGGCTGACTTTCATTCCTCTTCTTTCAAGTGAATACCTCCACCTCTCCAAGATCTCTTCCTTCTGTTCCCTGTTCTCACCATAGATCACAATGTCATCTACAAACATCATAGTCCCTGGGGATTCCTGCCTGACCTCATATGTTACTCGGTCCATCACCAGAGCAAACAAGAAGGGGCTCAGAGCCGATCCTTGATGCAATCCCACCTCGAAGCTATCTGTCACTCCTATGGCACATCTCACCACTGTCCTGCTCTCCTCATACATGTCCTGTACCAGTCTAACATACTTCTCTGCCACTCCAGATTTCTTCATGCAATGCCACACCTCCTCACTCGGTACCCTGTCATGTCCATCCATCCATCCCTTTTCGTCCGCTTATCGCGGGGGTAGCAACCTAAGTAGGGAGGCCCAGACTTCCCTTTCCCCAGCCACTTGAAGCAGCTCCTCTGGGTGAATCCCAAGGCGTTCCCAGGCCAGCCGAGAAACATAGTCCCTCCAGTGTGTCCTGGGTCTTCCTCTGGGTCTCCTCCCAGTGGGACATGCCCGGAACACCTCACCAGGGAGGCGTCCAGGAGGCATCCTAACCAGATGCCCGAGCCACCTCAACTGGCTCCTCTCGATGTGGAGAAGCAGCGGCTCTACTCCGAGTCCCTCCCGGATGACTGAGCTTCTCACCCTATCTCTAAGGGAGAGTCCAGACACCCTGCGGAGAAAACTCATTTCAGCCGCTTGTATCCGAGATCTCGTTCTTTCGGTCACAACCCAAAGCTCATGACCATAGATGAGGGTGGGAACGTAGATCGATCGGTAAATTGAGAGCTTTGCCTTTCGACTCAGCTCTCTCTTCACCACGACAGACCGGTACAGCGCCCGCTTCACTGCGGATGCTGCACCTATCCGCCTATCGATCTCACGCTCCAGTTTTCCCTCATTCGTGAACAAGACCCCGAGATACTTAAACTCCTCCACTTGGGGCAGGACCTCCTCCCCGACCCGGAGAGGGCATGCTACCCTTTTCCGGCTCAAGACCATGGCCTCGGATTTGGAGGAACTGATCCTCATCCCGGCCGCATCACACTCGGCTGCAAACCGCTCCAGCGAAAGCTGTAGATCACGATCTGATGAAGCCAATAGGACCACATCATCTGCAAAAAACAGAGAAGCGATTCTAAGGCCACCAAAACGGATCCTCTCAACACCTTGGCTGCGCCTAGAAATTCTGTCCATAAAAGTTATGAACAGAATCGGTGACAAAGGGCAACCTTGGCGGAGTCCAACTCTCACTGGAAACGAGCCTGACTTACTGCCGGCAATGCGGACCAAGCTCTGACACCGGTCGTACAAGGACCTAACTGCCCATATCAATGGGCCTGGTACCCCATACTCCCGGAGTACCCCCCACAGAACCCCCCGAGGTACGCGGTTGAATGCCTTTTCCAAGTCCACAAAGCACATGTAAACTGGTAGGGCAAACTCCCACGCACCCTTCAGGACCCTGCTGAGGGTGTAGAGCTTGTCCAGTGTTCCACGACCAGCACGAAAGCCACATTTCTCCTCCTGAATCCGAGGTTTGACTATCCGACGGACCCTCCTCTCCAGAACCCCTGAATAGACCTTACCAGGGAGGCTTAAGAGTGTGATCCCCCTATAGTTGGAACACACCTTACGGTCCCCCTTTTTGAATAGGGGAACCACCACCCCAGTCTGCCAATCCAAGGGAACTGCCCCCAATGTCCACGCGATATTGCAGAGTCGCGTAAGCCAACACAACCCCACAACATCCAGAGCCCTAAGGAACTCAGGTTGAATCTCATCCACCCCCGGAGCCCTGCCACCGCGGAGCTTTTTAACCACCTCGGTGACCTCAGCACCAGAGATTGGAGAGCCCGACCCAAAGTCCCCAGGCTCCGCTTCCTCAGTGGAAGACGTGCCAGTAGGATTGAGGAGGTCTTCGAAGTATTCCGCCCACCGACTCACAACATCCCGAGTTGAGGTCAACAGCACGCCATCCCCACCATAAATGGTGTTGGTCGCGTACCGCTTTCCCCCCCTGAGACGCCGGATGGTGGACCAGAATCGCCTCGAAGCCGTACGGAAGTCATTCTCCATGGCCTCTCCGAACTCCTCCCACGCCCGAGTTTTTGCCTCAGCAACCACCCGAGCCGCATGCCGCTTGGACTGTCGGTACCTATCTGCTGCTTCCGGGGTCCCACAGGCCAAAAAGGCCCAATAGGACTCCTTCTTCAGCATGACAGCATCCCTCACCGCCGGTGTCCACCACCGGGTTCGAGGGTTGCCACCACGACAGGCACCAACAACCTTGCGGCCACAACTCTGATAAGCTACCTCGACAATAGAGGCGCGGAACATGGCCCACTCGGACTCAATGTCCCCCGCCTCCCTCGGAACGTGTTCAAAGCTCTCCCGGAGGTGGGAGTTAAAGCTCCGTCTTACGGGAGACTCTGCCAGACGTTCCCAGCAGACCCTCACAATACGTTTGGGTCTGCCAGGTCTGACCGGCATCCTCCCCCACCATCGGAGCCAACTCACCACCAGGTAGTGGTCAGTGGACAGCTCCGCCCCTCTCTTCACCCGAGTGTCCAGGACATGCGGCCGCAGATCAGATGAGACGACAACAAAGTCGATCATCGAACTGCGACCTAGGGTGTCCTGGTGCCAAGAGCACATATGTACACCCTTATGCCTGAACATGGTGTTCGTTATGGACAATCCATGATGAGCACAGAAGTCCAATAACAGAACACCACTCGGGTTCAGATCAGGGGGGCCGTTCCTCCCAACCACACCCCTCCAGGTCTCACTGTCATTGCCCACGTGAGCGTTGAAGTCCCCCAGTAGAACAAGGGAGTCCCCAGGAGGTGCACTCTCCAATACCCCCTCCAAGGACTCCAAAAAGGGTGGGTAATCTGCGCTGCCGTTTGGCGCATAGGCACAAACAACAGTCAGAGCCCGTCCCCCCACACGTAGGCGAAGGGAGGCTACCCTCTCGTTCACCGGGGTGAACCCCAACGTACAGGCACCAAGATGGGGGGCAACAAGTATGCCCACTCCTGCTCGGCGCCTCTCACCAGGGGCAACTCCAGAGTGGAAGAGTGTCCAACCCCTCTCAAGGAAACTGGTTCCAGAGCCAGAGCCATGCGTTGAGGTGAGTCCGACTATTTCTAGCCGGAACCTCTCAACCTCACACACTAGCTCAGGCTCCTTCCCCACCAGAGAGGTGACATTCCATGTCCCAATGGCCAGCTTCTGTAGCCGAGGATCAGACCGCCAGGGTCCCCGCCCTCGGCCACCACCCATCCCACATTGCACCCGACCCCTTTGGCCCCTCCCATAGGTGGTGAGCCCATGGGAAGGGGGACCCACGTCTCCTCTTCGGGCTGTGCCCGGCCGAGCTCCATGGGTAAAAGCCCGGCCACCAGGCGCTCGCCAACGTGCCCCACCTCCGGGCCTGGCTCCAGAGTGGGGCCCTGGTGACCCGCGTCCGGGCGAGGGAACATTGTATCCATTAATTGTACTCATCATAAGGGGGTTTTGGGCTGCACTTTGTCTGGTCCCTCACTTAGGACCTGTCTGCCTTGGGTGACCCTTCTAGGGACATGAAGCCCCTGACAGCATAGCTCCTAGGATCATTGGGACACTCAAACCCCTCCACCACTGTAAGGTGGCAGCCTAGGAAGCACCCTGTCATGTGCTTTTTCTAAACCCATAAAGACACAATGGAGTTCTTTATGACCCTCTCTGTACTTCTCTATCATCATCCTCAAAGCAAAGATGGCATTTGTGGTGCTCTTTCTTGGCATGAAACAATACTGCTCACAGATAGTCACCTCTTGTGTAAGTCTTGCTTCCACAACTCTCTCCCAGATCTTCATCGTGTGGCTTATCAACTTAATTCCGCTGTAGTTGCTACAACTCTGTACATCACCCTCGTTCTTAAAAATGGGCACCAGCACACTTCTTCTCCATTCCTAAGGTATTTCCTCACCCTCAAATATGCCATTGAATATTTGCGTCAAAAATCTCACTGCCATCTCCAAGACATTCCCAAACCTCCACTGGTATGTCATCAGGTCCTACTACCTTCCCCTTCTTCATTATTTTCAAAGCTTTCCGGACTTCACCCTCACTAATCTTTCCCACTTCTTGGTCCACAGTGTCTATGACCTCTACTCTTCTTTCTCATTAGCTCTTCAAGGTACTCCTTCCATTATCCTGTCACACTCTCCTCACTTCTTAGAACATTACCATTCCTATCTTTAATAAGCCTAATCTGTTGCACATACTTTCCAGCCTGATCCCTCTGTCTTGCCAATCTGTATAAGTCCTGCTCGCCCTCATTAGTGTCCAATCTCCCATACAACTCATTGTACGCTCTCTGCTTTGCCTTAGCTTCTTCCCTCTTTGCTCTATGTCCCATCTCCTTATATTCCTGTCTCCTCTCTTCACGGGTTCTGGGGGAGTGTCACTCCCTGGTTGGGGTCCTGGCTGGGCCCGGGTGTCTCGGGTCTTGGCGGGTATGTTAACGGGGTCTTGGGCCGGTGCATGCGCCGGTTCCCGGCCTTGGCCTGGGGGCCTTCAATGTATTGAGGGCCTTTGGGGCCTCTACCATGTGGAGGTGAGACTGTTGGTGTGGGGAGGGTGAGCCGTGGGAGGGGATGGGTGGACCCCGCCTGGGTGTCTTCTTGCCTGGCTGTGGCTACGGTCAGGTGCTTGCTGGGGGGCTGGGCTGTGTGGGGAGGGGGGGCTGTGGCTAGGGAGGTGTGTATTGGGAGCTCTCGCATGTGGCTCTGTACTGTTGGTCCGGGGGTGTTAAAAAAAAACTAGAGCAGTGAATAACAGCTCCAAATCTGTCAAGCGTCCCCCCACACCCCCTCACTCCCACCCCCCCACACACACACACACAAACTTCAATGTCCGACCGGAACTCTTTCTCAGCTGAATTCAGTCATGCACGTTGTTCTGCTCCAATCTCTGTTACCACTGCTTCAATTCTCTGTTGTCCAGCTAAGTACAATCCATCCATCCATTTACTTTAGGTAATGAATTGGACTCTTAGCTGAGAATCTTCACCAGCGAATTGGACTCTTTTTAACATTTTGTTTCTGTTATTTTGACAAATTTTGAAACGAGCAATAAGAATAATACACATCAAACATTTCACTCGTATTTTTATTTCTTTTTTACTGTAAGCATTTTTATTTATTATCTTTGAAATATATGGCTGTTCTGACACAATTCTGACACAGTTCTGACACAATGGCAGTTGTGCACACTCTGCAGAGCTGTCTGGAGATGCTCCTGTGCATAAAACGTGCACCGTCTGCAGGTCGCACCAGCCGAGCGAGGTGAAGCTGTCACCCCACCCACGTCAAAAATTCCAGTACATATTGTATTTTCCACCTGATAGGTCGCACCCTTCTATAAGTCACTTTGTCCAATTATTGGCAATAAATTGGAAAAATCCATAAACATGTCGCACCTTCAGTTAAGTCTCATCTATTATGCATCACCGCTACGCCACGCGTCAGCGCGTCATTTGCCCTGCTGAAAATGGCAGCCACAAAAGCATGCACGGAAGGACTTTTAACAAGATTAACACGGTAAAAACAATTGTCTGCTGAAAATTATAGCAAAGATGTGTCTTAGCTTAACCGTTCCTTAATAAATTCACGTAATGGTCAAATCTGCTGGATTTAAATTGTTTCGCTTTGACGTCTTCCAAACGGTCGCGCGCGCTGCGAAAATAAATTATAAATAAATCTAATTTTAGCTCAAACAACTCCAACAGCTAACAGTTTGTAAATGAACACCGAATAATTACTTTCTGTAAGTTTAAAGAAAATCCGCTGTGTGGTTTATGAGCTATTTAGACAAATAGTAGCAGGAAAAACCCCCAAAGCTAACCACGACCCATTTACGTCTATAAAACATCAAATTTTATCTCAAACATCTCATAAAGCTAGTCAATTGTAAATGTCCATACAGTGATTACTTTCTGTAAGTTTGATAAAAATCTGTCATGTGGTTCTTGACTTAGCTTGCTAACAAACACAGATAACAGTAGTTACCTCCAGAGCAGGAGGCCTGGCTGCGACAGTCAGTCCGACCAGAGGAGGCTTTTTTCGGACACATGAGGTGGGAACGATAGGTGTACCCTAGCGGACTAAAGTGGTACTGCGCCATTTTTTGCCAAAATGAAAATCGGTCATATCTGAGCCAAAAATTGGTCTATAAATATGGGGGAAAATCCATAAACATGTCTCACCTCTCTACTAGTCGCAGGGCATGCAAATTAGGCAAAAAACTGTGACCTATAGACCAGAAAATACGGTACAATGAATGGTTATTGCTATGTTTGTGCTGGTTTGTACTGTTAAAATGTTCGTTTGCTGTTTTGGATTCTGAGACACAGCTCAAGGTGGATGAAGATGCTTCATCCCTGCATGAAATGTGGTCAGCGTCTCTGCTAGCAGCAGCGTGTGCACGAGCTGTTGCACCTGCTGCAACAGTAACATCCACTCCACAGACATGGACAACATCTCCTCTCGTTGTATTTTTAATAATCAAAATAAAAATGCACAATGACTTTGGACTTTTATGGGCGGAGATGTGAGCTGGTGGATCAGAGGAAACGGTTGCCAGAACGCACACGGTGAAAATGAGGGAGTTCCCGGATCTTGTTCCTGCAGGATCCGGCTCAAATTAACCACTGGTTGTGGTACTCGTCTTGAGACCAGTCTCGAGACCATTTTTTGAAGGTCTTGGTCGGGTCTCGGACTGTATTGCATTTGGTTTTGGTCTTGTCTCAGACATTGAGGACTCAGGATTTTATTTCAAGACCAGTCAAGACCACAACTGTGGAAATATCACTAAATAGCCTATATGCCACGGGCTTCCGTTCCAGCACCTCCACAGTCATTACACAGACGGCGCACTTCCGGTTAGCGGGAAAGACACGAACATAAATGACTAAATACAATTAATAAAACATCGGCATACACACCAATAACAACTCTATACACATATGAAACCATATAAAATTATGGCGACGTTCCCCCTACGGATAGCCGCGATAAATGTTCGCCGAAACCCCCCCGCGGAACAGCTGTTCCCACCGGTGGGCGGACACAACGGTACTCACGTGTAGTGCCGGTAGCGCGCGGCCGCTTCCCGTTTCGGCTCGTTGTCATGGTTTGCTACTAGGAGCTAACGCTAACAACAACGGAGGTGGATGGGAACCGGAAGTGGCGGGTAGGTGTTGCATTTTGACGGAAGTACATCACGCCCCCCGTGGCATATAGGCTATTGCCAGAATATTGTCCGGTTAATTTGTTAACATCTTTGTTTTTATTGGATACAAAACGTACTGGTTCAAATCCAAGCAATAATGTGACTTCTTGCTTGACTCGTGTTTTTGTTACCGCTGTCATGCCCTCCCTCTTTCACATGCACGTGGTTCTGTACCAACAGAACAATACAGACAATGGAACGTTAGGTTGCAACCAGGAGTGAGCCGGTCCGGTACTGTGTACCACTAAAAGATTCTGCGCCAGTATTCATTCATTCAACCTTTATTTATACAGGCTAGCCTCGTTGAGTCACGGGGACTCATTTACAAGAGGGACCTGTCTCACTCACACCAAACAACCATCCACTCTCACACTCACACCTAGGGTCAATTTAGAGTCACCAATCAGCCTAACAAGCATGTTTTTTGGTCTGTGGGAGGAAACCGGAGTACCCGGAGGAAACCCACGCATGCACGGGGAGAACATGCAAACTCCACCCAGAAAGGCACCGGACCGGGATTTGAACCGGCAACCTTCTCGCTGAGAGGCAGCAGCTCTACCAGTTGTGCCACCGTGCTGCCCAGTATGCAGTCCCTGGAAGAGAGGGGAGTGGTTGTCTGCTGTAAAGCCGTCACTCAGAACCAGTCACGGCTGCACTTTGGGTCAGAATATATTCTCTAGCAATAAGCAGTCCTAAAACACAACTTAATTAGTTAATACATAGATTATTTTCCTCATTTCAAATTGTTTCTGAACTGTGTGCTCTGCTGGAGCCTAGTTTCTCTTCTGTGGTGAAGTTAGCTTTACGTTGGATGTTGGAAAATCGAGCTCCGTGGCTTCAGCGGTGTATTCCGGTGCATTGGCAGCACAGTGGCACAACTGGTAGAGCTGCTGCCTCTCAGCGAGCAGGTCCCCGGTTCAAATCCCGGTCCGGGGGCCTTTCTGGGTGGAGTTTGCATGTTCTCTCCGTGCATGCGTGGGTTTTCTCCGGGTGCTCCGGTTTCCTCACACAGTGCAAAAACATGCATGTTAGGCTGATTGGTAACTCTAAATTGACCCTGGGTGTGAGTGAGACAGGTCCCTCTTGTACCGTATTCTCCGTCGTATAAGTCGCACCTTTTTGCCTACATTTCTAAGCCCTGCGACTTATAGGCCGGTGCGACTTATACGTCGATTTTTCCAATATTTTGGTCATAATTTGACTTTGGTCAAAAACTCCAAAAATGGTGCAGTACCAGTTTCGGCCGCTATGGGCGCTAAGAAACCCTTTACAGTACCTACACTGTTGACATCTGCCTGGTCCAAAAATGGTGCAGTGACACAGAAGATGAAGACTTCAATGGTTTTGAATAAATAAATAAAAACCATAAAATAAATACAGTATCTGTTTCTGTCATCATTTTAAACTGAGACACGTTTTTTACTGTAATGTCAGCTAATAAAAATATATTTTTATGTGTTTATCTTTAAAGATAAATGATGAAAGACACAAAATATACAAAAATTATGTTCATTTATTAATGAAAAGTTCAACTAAGACACATCAAACAAAATACTGTAGTTTTTATGTGATAATCTTGTCAAAAGTCCTTCCAAACAATTTGGCAGCCAGTCCAAAATAATGTTCATTTATTAATGAAAAGTTCAACTAAGACACATCAAACAAAATACTGTAGTTTTTATGTGATAATCTTGTCAAAAGTCCTTCCAAACAATTTGGCAGCCAGTCCAAAATAATGTTCATTTATTAATGAAAAGTTCAACTAAGACACATCAAACAAAATACTGTAGTTTTTATGTGATAATCTTGTCAAAAGTCCTTCCAAACAATTTGGCAGCCAGTCCATTTTGGGCAAAACACCAGTTCACGTGAGGTGCGACCTATAGGCCGGTGCGACTTATAGGCCGACGAATACGGTAAATGAGTCCCCGTGGCTCAACGAGGCTAGCCCGTATAAATAAAGGTTGAATGAATTCCTCTTGTTCAATCTGAAGCAGGCAGTCTGATTTCAGTCAGCTGTGCTCAGTCTGCCCCTCCTCCGAGACATAATGGTTTGAAGTTTCTGTGTTAAGGTCGGGAACAGTGTATCCCCTTCAATGTCTCTTTCCTGCGGGGTCCCACAAGGCTCTATTCTCGGTCCACTTCTTTTCACGCTCTACATGCTCCCACTGGGGACCATCCTAAGAAAACATGGAATTTCGTTCCACTGTTACGCAGATGATTGCCAGATATATCTGCCACTGAAACCAGCAAATACAGGCTCCCTCCACTCTCTCCTAAAGTGTCTGGACGACATTAAGACTTGGATGGCTTCAAACTTCCTAAGTTTTAATGACCAGAAGACTGAAGTCATCATCTTCAGCCCTAGCTCAGCTGCCGCCTCTGATCACATAAACTTGGACTCCCTCCAGCCCTATCTCAAAAACTCTGTAAAAAATCTTGGGATGGTTTTCGACTCAGACCTTAAGTTCGATAAACAAATCAGCTCCGTTCTCCAGAAGAGTTTCTTCCAGCTGCGGCAGGTTGCTAAGCTCAAGCCGGTGCTGTCCAGATCTGATCTTGAGACCCTAATCCATGCGTTCATCACAACCCGCCTGGATTATTGTAATGCACTGTATGCTGGGATCAGCGAGGCCTCCTTTACACGCCTTCAGCTCGTGCAAAATGCAGCAGCTCGGCTTTTAACCGGTACTCGTAGGTATGAGCACATCACACCTGTTCTCTCCTCCCTGCACTGGCTCCCCGTGCGAACTCGAGTCGACTTTAAAATCCTGTTGCTGACCTACAAATGCCTAAATGGCCTCGCTCCCCTCTACCTCTCCGAGCTGCTGGAACCATATGTTCCATCGCGGGCCCTGAGATCATCTGATCAGATGCTCTTGGCGGTCCCAAAAACACGTCTGAAGCTCCGTGGAGATCGAGCGTTTTCAGTCACCGCCCCCAAACTCTGGAACAACCTCCCCCCCAACATTAGACAGGCCTCCTCCCTTCTCATGTTCAAATCCCTGTTAAAAACCCATCTGTTCTCTCTGGTGTTTCATACGGTGTGAGCTGTCGTAGTGTATATATATATATTTTTTTTTTACTGTGGTTTTTTTTTTTCATTTTAATTTGTTCTTATACATTTTTATGTACTTTTACTACTGTAAATAATTGTTACTATTGGTGTGTGTTACTGTTTCTGTACATTTTTAAACTTTTATGCTGTGTGTGTGAAGCACCTTGGTAACAGTTTATCTGTTTTAAGCTGTGCTATAGAAATAAAATTGACTTGACTTGACTTGACTTGAAGAGGGACCGTCAACAAATTACCAAACCAAACTCTCTTCAGAAACAAAAAATGATATATTTTACATAATTTGACCCACTGACACAAAACTAATGTTAAACTACTCTGATAGACCTGACACACAAGAAACCATCATTTATCATTTAAAAGCATTTTCTAATTAGTTATTGAGTGACGTGATTTTTGAACAAATTATGTAAAATTAGGGAATGCTTTAAAATGAGAAATGAACGAGGGTCTCTCATCTGTCAGGTCTAGTAGAGTAGTTTAACATTAGTTTTGTGTCAGTGGGTCACATGACATGAAAATTATTGTTCAAAAACCACTGAATGTCTGATTTCTTTATTTGAAAATTTATAAAAGCTGATCCATACGGTGGCCGAGGGGTGCAAACGCGCTGCAAAAAGTAAACAGCGCTCCAAACCAAATGCTGCAAATTAAAAAGCAGCTGCAACGCAAAAAAGAAAACAGCGCTCCAAAAGATGAAACGCACTGCAAAAGATAACACGCGCTCCTAAAGAATGGACGACCTGCAAACACAGAACGAGTTACAAATGGGAAAAGCTACAACGAAAGTGCTCCAGACCACTTGGGGTAGTCGAACAAAGAACAAATCATAAAGCATATTATAGTTTTCGGAATGGCACTGGTTATTTGTGTATTTTAACTTATTTATTTTAAGAATATTTTACACTTCATCGAAACTATCTCATATTTGTTTTAATACTGTGCGGAAGAGGAGCAAGGCATGAATGCCAAGTTGGGTCAGTGGTCTAAGAGATGTCTTGGGATGCGGGAGACCCGGGTTCGATCCCTGGTCTCTGAAGTTTTGTGTATTACTTTCTTTTTTTTAAGCCTTTTGTTTTTGGATAGATCGGGTGGAATAGATAAATACATCTACCGGTACATGTTTATTCTTTGTTGTTGCTTGGTTCGATCTATCCAAAACAAAAATGCTTTAAAAAAAAGAAAGTAATACCACAAAACTTCCGAGACCAGGGATCGAACCCGGGTCTCCCGCATCCCAAGACATCTCTTAGACCACTGACCCAACTTGGCATTCATGCCTTGCTCCTCTTCTGCACAGAAAATAATTGAAGCACTGCTCTACTAAATGGCCTAACACAAACTAACACATAATGAACACATAAACTAGGCTAACAAGAACAGACTAATCACTAAAAGAACAATGCTAAACAGCAGTGGTGGGCCTCCGACCGCTAGGTAGCGCTGTTGCGCTAATCCGCTTGTAGCGTTGCTAAATAATCTGTTAGCTTTACAGCGGATTGACTAAGTTTTATAATTCATAAGCGGATTTATGCTATTTTTATTTAAAATGCAGTACCGCTAATAACTAATTATCTATCAGTAAAAACGAAATAACGTATTTACGAGCAGCGCCGGATGTGGTCCGTCACAAAAAAGCGTCCCCCTCAGTCTCTTGGTGTGTGCTCTCTCTATAGCAGTTAGCAGCCAGTGTGTTACTCTGGAGCCTTATTGCTTGTTTTCGAAGAGTCAGACGAAGACTTTTTAACATGGAGGGTGAACTTATGGATGTTTCTCAGGGCCTACGCGACGCGTCTGGATTTAAAAATAGAATTTCGCCACATTAGCACTCTTCAAAATGGCGTCCGCGACGGCCAAAGAAGCCAGGATTTTACAACAAAACACGGTAAAACAATTATTTCTTTGCTGAGAAAAAATATATTTCATAGCTGACGTTATAGCACAAGTTTTTCTGAGCTTGAGAGTTTCACGAAATGGTCAAATCTGCTGGATTTATACTTAAAAAAGTGAACTTTAAGTATACTTCTTTTTGCTAAGGGTCTCCTGGTTCTGGAGGAGTTCTGACCCACTCTTCTTTCCATTGTTGCTTCAGTTCTTTGAGGTTTCTGCTCTCTGAAGGTTTCAGGTTCAGGTTCTGGACTCTGACTGGGCCGTTGATTTGATTTGATGTTTATTCATTCATTTTAAAAGAACAATACAAAACAGTTTCATCAGATAGAAGAATACAAGTAGGATCAAATGAAAGGAGCAGAAAGAAGATGAAATCTTATTATATCTGCCCCTTATTTATTTCACAGTTTGTTCAACCAATGATAACCTTCAAACTACATCACAAAATGAATAAATCTACTAATTTATCTAACTGTAATACTGTACACAAACACACTAAGCTACATCATATATAGTTTTTGAGCAAGTCCTTTTCGACCTTTTTCTTAAATGTATACAACTCAAACAACTTACTGTATAACAGTTCATGCACCGCTAGTTGGCAGTGTAGTGCAAATATTGCATAACTTGCTGCTACCAATTGTTGAATTTAATTAGCGGATTAGAATTAGCTTCCCCTAATTTTCATAAGACATTAGTGCTTTTGAAATTGCGGACCTAAATAAATTAATTAGTGCTTTAGAAATAGCGGAACTAATTTTTGGATTAGCGTTGCCCACCACTGCTAAACAGCTAACAGAAATGATTAACAATGAACATTTTACACATAATTCCTCCCTGAGTCCATGTGACCAGCAGTCGACCACAATGAACCAATGAGGTAGTCTCATTGAGTCATGAGGACCCACTCTCCAAGAGAGACGAGTATTGATGAGACAACTTGTATCAATACAGGTAAATAAAATAAATAAAAAAAACATCTGACCAATGAAATTACTGAACAGGTCACAGCTGAACCAATGAAATGGGGAGGGAGGAGGTAGTGGGAGAGGGGAGAATTCCCCCTCTTCCTGTGAAGCATTATGTGTCAAACTCAATGCCCAGGGGCCAAATGTGGCCCTCCTTAACATCTTACCTGCCCCCCCCAAGATGTTATTTTAAATGTAAAATATTTTATCACTTTTTTTCCAGTTATTTTTTATTATGTCAAAAGTGCAACAGAACATCAAATGAGACCAATCAAACTCTTGTTGAGGAAACGGCAACAAGAAAATATGTTTGATATCTAATTTGACTTGATGTAGATTCTGAAACTGGTCCTTAGTTTGAAAAAAGTTTTGATTTTTGACTTTTTTTGTAACACCCCTGGCATGAAGCATGTGAGCTCCACAAAGCAGGAGACGAGTCAAATTTATTTATAAAGTGCATTTAAAATTACTAGCTGATTCTTGATGTACAACAAGAGTGGCATATCTCTCTCAGTAGCTGTGTGCTGCCACTCATTTTACAATGTGAACACCCGCAGATTATACACAAGCTTATACTTAGATATGTACAAAATTGTTCTTTTTTAATTTAGTGTGCGCAGCTTATATTTGGGTGTGCTTTATAGATCGGCAATTACGGTAGTGCACAGATTGAATCATTAAAAACTGTCATTTTTTTAAGTAAAATTAAATATATATCTCTATGTGGGTGTGTGTATGCGCGCACCTGAAATAATAAGAATAATCACTGCAAAATATCACAACATGCTGATCTGTTTCTTGTTACTGCTGTGTTCCTCTGTGACCATCTGTTCATACAGACTCATGTTTGTGCTGCTGTTTGAAATGATGTTTTTCTATTACATTAGGGCTTAGTGTATTTCTAGTTGATGTTTTTCTTAGTTAATCCTAGATGTTATTACTGTTTTTCTCTTACATTTTGTTGTTGGATGTAACTGGGACCATGTGTACATAATCTCGTTTCATCACATGTACCACATGCGGTGCAAATGACAATACAGATTCTCTGACTCTGTGTGTGTAGGTACGGTGATCACTATGAATGGAACAAGGCCGTGACCTGTATACACAATGTGCTGAGTCAACAGCGCTGGCTGGAGCATTATGGAGAGGTGGTCATCAGAAACACGAAGAGCGATGAGTGCACTTGCAAGATCACCTTTGTCAAGGTGAAGACGCTCATTTTCACCTGGTTTGTCCCAACAGTCCGTCCACACGTCGAGCTGAACTGTCCTTCCTTATCCCATCTCCATTTTACAGTCTCGTTACTGGAGCTCAGACAGCAGTAAGAACGAGGTTCAGGGTGTGGTCCTAAATCGGGCTGGAGAGGTGATCCATCGCTTTGGAGGCCTGTGGCATGAAGGCATCTTCTGTGACACTCTGCCAACACCAAAGTGCATCTGGAAGCCTAGTAAGGAGCTCTACCTTAACTCAAAACAGCACAGATGGTCTTCAGCTTCAGAAACTCAACCTTCTTATTGAAAACCTAAGAATTAAGCAGCCATGCAAGGTTTAAATCCATCATCCATCAGAGTTCATCTGATGAATGTCCTTTCTGTTCAGATGTGCAGCCTGAGGACTACGCCCAGTTCTATGGTTTCTCACTCTACGCCAGAGAACTGAACGAACTAACCCCGGACCTGATTGGTGTCCTTCCACCTACAGACACACGGTTCAGACCAGACCAGAGGTATTTACACATAATGATGGTGAAGATTCTCAGTCGTCCAGGACATGATAAAATCAAAAAAGGCGTTCAATACAGAACTGGACTTTATTTGTAACAGAAAGACGTTTCGCTTCTCATCCGAGGAGCTTTATCAATTCAGTGAGGAGACTGTGAGAGAGAGAAGTTATAACCAGGATAAGCCATTAGCTGTGTTTCCATCCATTTTCATTTCGATTTTTGAGCTAATTTTTGAAATCTCGCAAATATGTAAATACAAATTAATGCGAAGCAGAAGTGTTTCCATCTACTGGCTTGAAGCGCATCTACCAAGCCACGCACAGCGTCATTACGTCAGACGTCAGCGTCATTACGTCAGACGTCAGCACTGCGCATGTCTACAGTAAACAGGAAGTAGCGGTTGAAAACAGAACCCGGCCACACATCTCGTCAAAATGGAGAGAATATTTCAGGTACGTGTTGCTATCGGGCGAGTTGTATTTATTCTGTCATGCCAACTAGTTTTAGCGATGTTACATGTTGTCCGGAGCGGAAACAGCTGATCAGTCACGTGACGTGAATGTTCGCTTCGGCAGCACGAGTCGGCAAATGTGTTTCCATCTGTCGTTTTGCGCATCTGCTCGGTTTCGAAGATCCCAAAAACCACCTCAAGCGAGCGTATAAACTTTTTGGCGAATTTCAGGAAGTAACTTCGCATTTTGCCGTTTCCATTAAGCTTTTCTGCTGCGATACTTCAAAATGCGCACCTAGAAACCTTGATGGAAACACGGCTATTGACATGCACCAACATATGTCAATTGGAAGCTAACACCCACACATACTTGGGATAACACGTACCTGTGACCCATTCGAAGTTCAGTGTGTGAAAACAGAGCTTACAGAAAACACACACACATCCTACTGTATGTAAATTGACAAGTCGCACCTCACACATTAATAGCAGGGACCTGCCAAAGTCTTTGTTAGTCTAGTTCACAAAAGAGGCTCCTCTGTTGTCATCAGGTGTGAGACGCCTGGGAACCAAACCCAGGGCCGCACTATAAGTTTTAGAAATTTGGAATCTTAGACCTCCTCCTCTGTTTAACGATGGTTTCTCTCTTTTTACATAAATCGCCTCCTTCACACCCCTCTCAAACCACCTGTGCTCTCGGTCCAAAATATGTACATTCTGGTCCTCAAAAGAGTGTCCCTTGTCCGTGAGGTGGAGGTGAACAGCTGAGTTTTGTCCAGAGGAGGAGGCTCTCCTGTGTTGAGACATTCTTCTGTGGATGGGCTGTTTAGTTTCTCCAATGTATAAGTCTGGACAGTCCTCGCTGCACTGGACTGCATACACTACACCACTCTGTTTGTGTGTAGGTGTTTTGTCCTTAGGGTGCACCAGCCTCTGTCTGAGAGTCCTGCTGGGTTTGAAATGTACTGGGATGTTGTTTGTTGAAAATCCTTCTGAAATTCTCTGATAGTCCAGCAACATAAGGGATGACAACGTTTTTTCGTCTGTTCTCCTTTTTCTGATCATTATTGTGTTTTGTCGACTTCCTCGCTGACTTGACAAAAGCCCAGTTAGGATATCCACATGTTTGGAGAGATTTTTTGATGTGTTTCTGTTCCTTTTCCTTCCCTTCTGTGTTCGTGGGGATGTGTTCGGCCCGATGCTGTAAAGTTCTGATGACAGAAAGTTTGTGCTCCAGTGGATGGTGAGAGTCAAACAGAAGATACTGGTCTGTGTGTTGGTTTTCTGTAAACTTCAATATTAAGACTGTCATCTCCCTCCATATGCACCAAACAGTCCATAAAAGGTAGCTTGTTGTCGTTAGCATCCTCTCTGGTGAACTTGATGTTGTTGTCGACCGAGTTAATGTGTCTGGTGAACGCTTCCACCTCCCTGGCTTGGATTTTGACCCAGGTATCATCCACATATCTGAACCAATGGCTTGGAGTTGTTCCCTCATAGGAGTTAAGGGCTCTCTGTTCCACTTCCTCCATGTAGAGAGCTTTGGAGCGTGACGTCACTGGTCCACCGCGCACAGCATTGTGGGTAGTTTTTTTTGTAGTTTTTTGTCGATCCGCTATTTTTCCTGCCTCGCTCGTATTTTGTTTGAATGCTCCAAGTTCAGGAGTTGGTGTTTATGATGAAACCACATGCTTTAACTTTAAGATTTTTTTATTGCTCGCTGTATTTTAATGTAGGTGTTTTGATGATTCACACACCATTTTATTTCTGTGTGTAGACACACTGTTACTCAGCATGACCCACGGTGTTCTGGTGGCTCAGAGTCAGAGCAGAACCTGTGAACACAATTAAAATGGTGAATGAAAAGACAATCTATAATATACAGTATATATATGCATCTTAATACATATACTGTATATAGTGATTATAGTAATCTAATCAAGATTTGAAGTCTACATGTTATTAGACATGCTCAAGTCATTAAAAATAAGGTAATTTTCAACTTGGACCTTGTAATTTAGTTAAAAAACATACTTTAAAAATCAAGTGTTCTCAGTTTTTAATACTCCTAGCATACAGAAGGTTGTTTGATTCTGAAAGAAATGTAAATTAATAATTTATGTACAATTAAGGATCCAAATACAACGTACCTTCAACGTATTTACAATCTGGGGGCTTTATATGCAGATGACAGGAATAGACATTAGTATTATTATTATTATTAAAAATGTCCAAATCATCTACCCAGCTGTTCATAGATTGGACCAGCTCTTCCAGTGATTTGTAATTATAAAAATGATTTGTGGTGTAAACACTGACACAGACCAGGTCTGCTAAAATGACTGTGAAGGGAATGTCAGTGGAGGTAAGTATTACTCCGGGTCTCTGCTCCATTTATTTATTTATTTCAAACGGGCAACATTTCCAATTATACCGATTTTTTCCATGTAGTTTTTTTTTCTCACCTGGGAGAAGCTTATTAGGATACAGTCCACTTTATTTTGCCTGCTTTTCAGAACCGTGACGGAAGAAATCTCCTGAATTTCTTTTATTTTTTTCTGAGGGCAACAAACATGGCGGTCGAGACCGGAACGCCCCGACACGCCCCCGACACCCGCCCACATAGTGACGTCTGCTCCAAAGCTCTAGAGGTTTGCAACAATGGGTGACACTGGAGATCCCATGGCACAGCCGTTCTTCTGTCTGTAAAAACTGTCATTGAACTTGAAATAGGTGGTGGAGAGTCAGGACTTTGACAGGTCCCTGCTATTAATGTGTGAGGTGTGACTTGTCCATTTACATATAGTAGGATGTGTGTGTGTTTTCTGTAAGCTCTGTTTTCACACACACTGAACTTTGAATGGGTCACAGGTACGTGTTATCCCAAGTATGTGTGGGTGTTAACTTCCAATTTACATATGTTGGTGCGTGTCAAAGGCTTATCCTGGTTACAACTTCTCTCTCTCACAGTCTGCTCACTGAATTGATAAATCTCCTCTGATGAGAAGCGAAACGTCTTTCTGTTACAAATAAAGTCCAGGTGTTCTGTATTGAACGCCTTTTTTGATTTACACTTGACTCATATTTTAATCTGTAGTACTGCAGTGTTTGTTTAATTCTGAACACTGCTGCTTCTATTAGGCTCCTGGAGGAGGGGAAGGTGGAAGAGGCTGATAAAAAGAAGGATGAAGTGGAGGAAAAGCAGAGAGACCGCAGGAAGGAGATGGCCAAGAAAGGAGAGGAGCACATCCCTCGTTTCTTCAAGTAAAAAAAAAAGCATATATGAATACCGTATTTTCTGGGTTATAAATCGTTCTGAAGTATAGGTAGCATTAGTAAAAAAATGCATCATGACATGACATCAAGATAAAAATCAACCATAAATGCAACCGAGATTAGGAACAACCAAGAGGATAGTGCCTCACAGATGATGGCATCAAAAACTTAAAATTCACAAAATACAGATAAAATACTCAAATTAAAAACTGGGTGCAATAAAAACAAAAGCACAATCAACTAAAAAACTGGATAAAAAAGGTTTTAAGACCTTTTTTAAAATATGCCACGGTCTGTGGGGCCCTCAGGTATGAGGGCAGGGCGTTCCACAGCCGAGGGGCAGCGCAGGAGAAAGCCCGGTCTCCCATTGTGCGAGACCGAGACCTGGGAGTGAGAAGAAGATGAGTGTTGGAAGAGCAGAGAGTACGGGAAGGACAGTGAGGAGTGAGAAGTTATTTTAAATAAGATGGTGCATTACCGTACAAACACTGGAAGGTGAGCAGATACATTTTGAAAGTGATCCGGGCAGAAACAGGAAGCCAGTGTAGTGAACGCAGTACAGGAGTGATGTGTTCATACTTACGCACTCTCATCAGGACCCTGGCAGCGCTGTTTTGGACATACTGTAGTTTTTGTATGTTCTTGCCAGGAATCCCGAAGAGAAGTGCATTGCAGTAATCCAGTCTGGAGGAGACAAAGGCATGGACGAGCTTTTCTGCATCAGTGAAGGACAGTGTAGACCGAAGCTTTGCAATATTTCGAAGATGAAAAAAAAAAGTTTTACAGACATGTTTTATATGGCTTTCAAAGGTGAATTGTGGATCAAAAATAACACCAAGATTGGTGACGGTACTGGAAAGAGAAATGTTCTGGCCAGAAAGTGATACTGAGGATTTTTTGTTGTTGAATTTGTTGTGAAGTATCAATTTGAATTGCTTCCGTTTTTTAACTACAAATGGTAAATGGAGCTTATTTATATAGCGCTTTCCAGCCCCCTGTGAGGAGCCCCAAAGCGGTTTACAATACCAGCCATCCACCCATTCATTCACACATTCATACACCGGTAGTGGTAGCCTGCCTTGCAAGGCGCCATCCAGACCTACCGGGAGCAACTCGGGGTTAAGTGTCTTGCCCAGGGACACAACGACACATGGTGGGTGGACGCGAACTGTTAAGGTGAAGGAAATTTTGCTGAATCCATGCCTTTATCTCCTCCAGACACGCTGTGAGTGTGGAAAGAGAAGAAAGTAGAGAAAATGGAGAAGCTGAAGAAGATGATGTAGATGTAGATGGGGTCTCAGACACATAGCTATACAGTTTAAGATACAGCTGACTATCATCAGCATAGCAATGGAATGAGACTCCATAGCTGCTGATAATACACCCAAGTGGTACCATGTACAAGTTAAAAAGGAGGGTCCCAGAACTGATCCTTGGGGCACACCACAAGAAACAGGATGGCTAAATGACTTGGCATGCCCAATGGAGACAAACTCTGTTCTGTCTGTCAGGTATGATCGAAACCGCTCCTGGGCAGTGCCAGTAAGCCTTGCAAAATGCTATAAACATTGGAGCAGAATGTAATAATAATAATAATAATGTCACATTTTTGTCATCTGTGTATGTTTCCATACAAGACGAAATTTGACTCTGCATTTAACCCAATCACCACCAGGTGGGGCAGTGGGCAGCTATAGAAAGCGCGCCGGGGAGCAATTGGGATGAGGTGTGCTGCTCAAACACACCACAAGTTATGTCGTGACTGGGGTTTGAACCTGGGTCCTTCGGGTCCCAAGTCGGTTCCCCTGCCACTACACCATCTTGGCCAATGATCAACCGTGTCAAAGGCTGCTGAAAGATCAAGAAGAATAAGGAGAGAAGAGGAACCATGGTCTGCAGTGATCAACAGGTCATTTGTGACCCGGATCAGAGCTGTTTCAGTGCTATGAGCTGTTCGAAAACCTGATTGAAATTTATCCAGTATATTATTGTCATGTAGATGTTCTTGTAGATGAACTGAGACTAATTTCTCCAAAACTTTAGCGAGGAAGGGAAGGTTGGAAATTGTTCTGTAATTTGCCAGGTCATGAGGATCGAGGGTAGGTTTTTTAAGAAGGGGTTTAATTATAGTTGACTTTAAAACAGGGGAAATATGACCAGGAGATTGATTAACTATAGCCGTTTTCGCATTGGCCAGCCCTCCCCGGCTCCACCCTTCTAACCCGGGTTCGGCGTGTTCGAATTTTCCTTTTCCGCCCGGGAACCGCTCTTCGAGTTACCTCTCTCTGCTTCTTGTATATCTTTCTCGGAGCCGTGGGCCTGCTGCTAGCGGCTAGCCCTGTGCTAGCCCCCACCGGCTCGTGGATGTTGACGTATTCCGCTTCGCAGTTGTTTGAACTTAACAACTGCTCCATTCCTCTTTCTATTTCCACCATCAAACAACTGGGACTTCTGCGTAGACCTCGTTACATCCATAGAAGCTCTCGAAGGAAAACCGTTTATTCTCAAGCGAACTCGGATTCGATTAGTGCTGTCTGGGCTGAAAGACGTGTCGCACCTCGATGGCGTCATCAGAACGCTGCGTCTGTAGGCCTTTGTAGTCCTCTGCGCACGAAGTGGCGAGGAAAACGTGGAGTGGATTCAGTCTGCTTAAACCGGTTCAAAAAGCTCCTATTCCAACTGGTATTAAATTAGAACTTTTCAATGTGCAGTCACTATCCAACAAGTCATGTTTAATTCATGATCACATTCTGGAGAAGAACTTGGACCTCATGTGTCTTACAGAGACGTGGCACCAACCAAACGTGTTCAGTTCTCTGAATGAAGCTTGTCCCTCTGGATACAGTTATCTGCAGAGAGCCCGCAGCACTGGCCGCGGTGGTGGTCTGGCTGTAATCTACCGCAGTAATTTAAAATTGTCTCATCTGTCTTCTCAGGACTTTTCCTCTTTTGAATGTCTGGCTTTCAGCTTCAAAGCCCCACTCCTGATGAATGTTATATTAATTTATAGACCTCCCAAACCGCATGTTTCATTTAACTCAGAGATGCATGACCTCCTCACTTTTTTCTGCACCTCCCCTGTGAAGACTATTTTTCTTGGCGACTTAAATATCCACGTGGACAATTCTTCTTCACCTCTGGCAACAGATTTTAAGTCTCTTCTGGACTCTCTTAATCTCACTCAACATGTTGACGCCCCTACGCACAGCAGGGGGCATACTCTGGATTTGGTGATTACAGACACTGTACTCATCAATAACTTATCTGTATATGACCTGGGTGTCTCAGATCACAGGGTCATCTCCCTGGAAGTGCCTTCATCTTCGCCTGCTTCAAACCCAAAACGACCCATCCAGTTCCGTGACCTTAAAAACATTTCCCTTGATGTTCTGTCTGCTGATCTTCACACCCTGACCGCTGTCAATCATTCATCTGCAGATGACTCTGTGGATTACTACAACCAATCTCTTCGGGAGCTCCTGGACCTACACGCCCCCTTAAAGACAAGACTGGTGTCTTTCTCGCGCTCAGCCCCTTGGTACACTGATGAGCTGCGCAAGATGAAGGCAACTGGCCGTGCTATTGAGAGACGTGTAAAATCATCTGGTCTGTCTGTGCATAAGCAGGCATATAAAGAACATCAGAAAGCATACGCCTATTCTCTTAAAGAAGCACGCTCCAAATATTATTCTAACATCATCAACACCTGCCCTGGAAACTCTAAACAGCTCTTCTCCACAATCACTCGTCTGCTTAATCCCATTAAGCAAACTCTTGAGGACTCTGCTCAAAAATGCGACCTGTTTCTTTCATCTTTTAAAACCAAAGTTGACACTATCAGATCTCAGCTCCACAACCTCCCCGTTCTCAGTGTGCCACCCACCCGTCTGCATTCTGGGACCCTAAACAGCTTTGACGAAGTTGTTCAGAGTGAGGTGGAGGCCATCATCAAGAAAATGAAGCCTTCATCCTGTGCCCTGGATCCTTTCCCCTCGTCTCTCATAAAAACCAATCATTCTGCAATAGGCCCACTTATCACTCAAATAATAAATCAGTCTCTACAATCTGGTCATGTTCCACTGCCTCTAAAAACCGCCATCATTAGGCCTCTTCTGAAAAAATCTAATTTGGATCCCGACATTTTTTCTAATTACCGCCCAATTTCACACCTCCCTTTTCTGTCTAAAGTGCTGGAAAAAGCTGTTGCTGCTCAGCTGCAGGATCACCTACAACAACACTCCCTGTATGAGAAGTTCCAGTCTGGATTCAGGGCAGCTCACAGTACAGAGACTGCATTGCTGAGGGTTACCAATGATGTCCTCTTGGCTGCTGACACTGGCTCTCCCTCCATCCTTGTCCTCCTTGACCTCACTGCAGCCTTCGACACTGTGGACCATAGTATCCTCCTCCACCGTCTTCATGTGGAGGTCGGTCTCTGCGACACAGTCCTGGACTGGTTCAAATCTTTCCTCTCCAATAGGCTGGAATGTGTTAGTCTTGGCAACGCCACGTCCCAGACAGTTTGTGTCTCCTGTGGTGTCCCTCAGGGGTCGGTTCTGGGGCCCCTGCTGTTTTCCCTTTACATGCTGCCTTTAGGTCAAATTATTAATCAGTTCAACATTTCTTTTCACTGTTATGCCGACGATACACAGCTTTACATCAGGACTGGAGCATCCTCATCTTCCACCTTGTCATCTCCATCTTCACTCACTGCCCTCTCTGCCTGCCTGGAGGCAATTAGGGCATGGATGAATCAGAACTTTCTTCAATTAAACTGCTCCAAGACTGAGGCCATACTGATTGGCACCCCTCACCAGGTACAAACATCTCCTATAACAACACTTTCCTTTTCTGGACAAGACATCCCCCTCTCCACCTCTGTTACTAATCTTGGAATAAAAATGGACTCCAATCTTACATTTGAAAATCACATTAAGCATCTGTTTAAAACTTGCTTCTTCCATCTTCGAAACATCTCCAGACTTCGCCCATCCCTAACTTTTTCCGATGCTGAGAAGCTCGTCCATGCTTTTGTCTCCTCCAGGCTCGACTACTGCAACTCCCTGTTTATTGGAATCCCTGGCAAAAACCTTCAGAAACTTCAATATATTCAAAACAGTGCAGCAAGGATCTTGTTGAGAGTTCGTAAATTTGAACATATTACGCCCATTCTCCATAACCTTCATTGGCTTCCTGTCGCCTACAGAATTCAGTACAAAACTGCTCTCATTACACATCAATGCTTACACGGAACTTCACCAGATTATCTGAAGGATATTCTTATTCCATACTCATCCACCCGCTCGCTGCGGTCACAGAACAGCAATCTCCTTCACATTCCGAGAACCAAATTAAGGACCATGGGAGACCGGGCTTTCAGTGTGGCTGCCCCCCGCCTGTGGAACTCTCTTCCTGACTGTCTAAGAGCCCCACAGTCTGTGGTTGACTTTAAGAGCGGCTTGAAGACCTTTCTTTTCGACCAAGCATACTCTACCTCCTCATGATTCTACTTTTGATCTTAGCTGATATTGTTATTGATTTTAATTGTTTTATTATTTGTTTTATTGACATTTAATTCTGTTGCTCCTTGTAGCACTTTGAGATTTTCATTAATGAAAAGTGCGTTATAAATTGAATTCATTATTATTATTATTATTATTATTATTGTTTTGGAACCATCTCCACCATGGTTCTGATCGGGCCGGCCCCACGGACTCAGTTTGACGTCATGTACTGCTCACATTTGATTCGTTGTTTGCAGCAGGGGCGGGACTCATTCAAACAACCTTGGCGCGAGGGCTGAATTTCATTAATATTTAACTACAGAAACCCCTAAAATAATTGTTAGCTGAATTGGTGTTTCTGAGTTAAATTTTTGTTAATGTCTGATTCCAATTCAGCTTATGTTAGGACGTAAATAACACAAAGCGCGCACCCATTTCCGCCTTTCTATAAAGTTCTATAAAATATAACTAATATTCTCTAACTCTTGCGCGTAGCCAGGGTTTTAAAATATAACTGATAATCTCTAAATCCTGCGCGTGCCAGAATTTTACAAGCGGCAAATCCTTCATAGGAAAGGTTGACTCCAGAAAAAAACTAAGCCGCCGTGGTGTAAAGGGATAAGCACTTGGCTTTAAGCACACGTTTTATCTTGACCCGTAGGCTACGAGTTCGAATCTCAGCTGGGTCAAGTTATTTTATGTTTGTCTTTTATTGGAGAAAATAAAAAGAAGTAGTTACTACTTCTTTTTAGTAACTACTTTTTATTTTCTCCAATAAAAGACAAACATAAAATAACTTGACCCAGCTGAGATTCGAACTCGTAGCCTACGGGTCAAGATAAAACGTGAGCTTAAAGCCAAGTGCTTATCCCTTTACGCCACGGCGGCTTATTAGTTTTTTTGGAGTCAACCTTTCCTATGAAGGATTTGCCGCCTGTAAAATTCTGGCGTGCGCAGGATTTAGAGATTATCAGTTATATTTTAAAACCCTGGCTACGCGCAAGAGTTAGAGAATATTAGTTATATTTTATAGAACTTTATAGAAAGGCGGAAATGCTCTGTAGGCTATGGGTGCGCGCTTCGTGTTATTTACGTCCTAACATAAGCTGAATTGTAATCAGTCATTAATAAAAATTTAGCTCAGAAACACAAATATATATATTCAGCTAACAACCTTTTTTTAGCGGCGTGTCCGCTCTTAAAAGAACACTCCACCCACGTCAAGTGAACACTCCACCCACGTCAAGTGAACACCCCACCCACTTCAAGGCTTGCTCTCTACATAATGCGTAATGAACGCGGGCGGGCCAGTTCGGGCTATGTGTAAACCGGGGGCGGCCCGGGCCATTGAGGGCTGGCCAATGCGAAAACGGCTTAAGGTGGTGATAAGAGGACTGAGAGAGGCAATGTTAGCCTTGACTAGGGCTGTTGGGAAGGGGCCAAGAGCACATGTGGAGGGTTTCATGGCCCTGACAGTGGTTTCAACTTCCTTCACACAGACCTCTGGTAAATGTGAGATCTTAGACCAGGAGTGGCCAGATCTTTTCATCATGTGAACTCCTTTTAAAAGTGGCTGTTGCTGAGTGGTTAGAGCAGTTTTCCTCCAATGCACAAGTTGGGGGTTCAATTCCACCAGCAGTCACATGCCAATGTCCCTGGGAAAGACACTGAACCCCTCATTGCCTCTGATATGTGTCCCATTGGTGTATGAATGTGATAAAAGCATTGATTAGTATCTTTAGAATGATTTGTTCAATTAGCTTTGTAGAGATCTAGTACAGTGCTGTTTGAATGGGTAAATGAGGACACCGATTGTAGTGTAAAGAGCTTTTAGTATCTTGATAAGATAGAAAGGAGCTATATAAATACAGTCCATTTACCATAAAATGACTAAATCAAAGTGATCTACCTGATCTATAAGACTCCATTTACACAAGGTTAATGTGGAAGCATTGTTTGTTTGTTTTTTTTTCAATGTTTTTTGTGGGGTAATGAACAAAAAATGAGTGGGTTTACATGAAAATGCTGTAGTTTGCGTGGCAGTTGTGTTGCCAGATAAGAACTTATGAACTATATTACTGTGGCTTTAAAATTATAGTAATTCGACCTAAACTGTCATATGTCCTGAGTAAAGATATTTTAAGAGGTGCAAACCAAGGGTGCATCATAAGTGCATTTACAAAAATCATAGGATTAATAAAATGACAAAATTATTATAGACTGGTTAAAAAGTAGAACACTGATTCACAACCAGCCTTTAAACAGAACTTTCTGAGACAAAATTAAAACTTTCATTACCTTTTGGCACACTGAGAACCATCTGTTTGTCTTGAATACATTATTCTGTACTTTTCTTAACAAAATGTCCTCTGCACCATATAGCCTTATGCTATATCAAAGCAGGCTACTCTGACAAATCTGCCAGGTAGGTCACACTAAATGAGTTATCTTCATAAACCTGAGTATTCAGTCTATTCTACAGCTTAGACCAACTATACCCAGAAAGAGTTATAAAATATTTATAGTACAATGTACTGTACTTGTTGAGTGCAATACCAGTGTATTTGTATATGCACTCACCAAAATAAACCAAATATGCTTCAGAAACTTATGTAACTAGTTTTATTACTAAATACACTACAACTACTGTCTAATCACAAAGTATTTAAGTCCTCCTATATCATCAAAAAAAGGTGTTCAATACAGAACCTCCTATATCCTACACTGTACACTTTCCTTCATGTAGCTCCAAAATGAATCTAACGGAACAGGATATGAGAAGAAACATCTATACTTCTGCATGTACCGATATGTATGTGACATATGACAGAAATTATTCTTGGAAAGTTAATGAGATTAAATACAGGCCCCTCCTCCTTGAATCGCTACCTTATCATGGTGGAGGTGTTAGGAAAACTATTTTGATGATTCCGTTTTATTATTTTTATGCATTATTCTTAGTATGTTTCTTTTTATGCTTTTATACATATAAAATAAGTTAATCTCATGATCATTTTACAAGGAACCTTTAAATAACACCTGCTGACATGTTGAGTAACTTGAGTTCTGCCTCGGCTGCTGACGGTGAGTCACTGTCTAAGAATGTAACCAATTATGTTATTACCTACATAACCTGCAGCCTGTCTTTTCTCCATTTGCGCTCCGCCCTCCTGCATTGCTGCCTAACGGCCTTGGTGACGTCATTCAGCCAAGGTTCTGCTCGGAGTTTTGATTTTCTAGATTTAACAGGAGCAACATGATCCAAAGCCTTTAAACAGACAGAGTTGAACTGGGATATAAGCTCTTCAGTGATGGAGAAAAACACCGGGGGTTGAATTATCAATTCAGAGTTTTAAACATCTGTGGAACGTGTGACAGTTAAATGGTTAATGGCCCGGCTGCTACATGCAGGAATGCATGGCTTAGGAGTTAGATGGGGAAGGGTGAACTCAAACCAGACTGGCATGTGGTCTGAAAACACATTGTTACCTATTTCAAGATTACTAACAGTCACATCACGAGTTAAAATAAGGTCCAGTGTATGTCCGCGCTCTTGGATTGAACCATTTACATGTTGATTTGGATTAAATTAGTCCAATAAATCTAAAAAGTCCTTAACCATTGGCTTCTCATAATATATATGTATATGTATATATGTATATGTATATATATATATATATATA
>JBBPBX010004888.1:50768-74417 GCA_038048925.1 Garcialebias charrua
AAGTGTGTGTGTGTGTGTGTGTGCATATGTACTGTATATGTATATATGTGTAGAAACGTATATATGAATGTTTCTGCACAAGGCCCTGAGATGACTTCTGTTGTGACTTTGCACTGTTTAAATAAATTGAATAGAATTAAATGCTGGCAGAGTTTTTGGTTCAGATGACTAACAGTTATGATCATTTTCTTTCTTCTTTTTTTTTTTAAAGTAAAGCTCTGGATGATGCTGGCAGAGAGGTATGGCTGTACAACGGGACCTACTGGAAGATCCGCAAAGATCCTGGCTTTTCTAACACTGAAAACTTGGACCTGTGGTAGAACTGGCCCACAGCTGAGTGACCAGAACTAGCTGGGGTTCTCTGGTCTGTGGAAACATGTAACTTTTAATAGATGATGGGGCACACCATGCTGTGCTTCCTCAAACTGTAACTGAAGTTTAGGGTTGTTTTAAAGCAATAATGAACCTCATGAGGACGGGGATTAAGAGGTGAGGTGTCACAGTCCAACAATGGAATGAAGCTCAACTACTTCTTGCTTCTAAAATATTAATTTATCATATTCAATCATTACTTGGTCTCATTTTTTGAGAATAATTATTTTAGTAAAAATCTAGTTATTCTGTTCACCTCTGTCTAAATGTATGAACTTCACACTATACTTGTAGGTTTTCCATGCATGGGTTAGGGTTACATATCAAACTGCTGCTTTTTTTTTGGGTCTGACCAATACCAGTCAGGTTTGTGTTAAACACAGTGATTCCATTTTTTATGTACCATAATGACATCCTATTCTTAGATTTGTTACTCTTGATTGAATGAACTGAAGACATGGGGTTTGGGCTTCATTCATGCTCAGCTGTTTTTATTGAAAAAAGTATTTCAAAGAAGAGATAAGAAATTTCAGTCTTTTAGTTTATTTTCCCCTCAAAAACGTCTAGATTCAATATGTTGGCGCTTCTGCTTTATCTTTTGGCAACCAAAAGGTGATCTAAAAAGAGTTAAGTTAAACTCAGTGTTTTATATTTCAAAAATAACAAACGCGAATAACTTTTTTGTTAATTATAGGAAAGTCCACAAATGTCACTGAAATAACTAGAAATTTACAAAATTAATAATGAAACTGAACTGTGTTGTTTAATTGCATCTTCAGTTGCTCTAATAAAGTTAAATTTGAAAAGGGTGTCTCCTATTTTCATTACAACAAAATTAGCAATGAGGATGAGCGCTTCATTTCAGAGAATACTGCTGTTCCTGTTTCATGTGGTCTGTTCATCAATAAACGGTGTTTGCATATTTTAACATTATCTGATAGTCTGCAGCAGCTTGAGCTCTGATGAAAACTAGTCCTGTAGGAAACTACACCTTATATTTACTCAGGAAAACTGGTAAAAATTAAATCGATTCAACATGTGGTATACAGTACATTTGTTTACACATTTCATCCATCCATTATCTTCGGCTTGTTCCGAAGTCGGGACTTGGGGCAGCAGCTTGAGCAGGGAGGTCCAGACAACTCTTTTCACAGCCACCTCTTATAGCTCTTCTGGGAGGATTCCAAGGTGTTCCCAGGCCAACCAAGACATTTATGCACCTTATCCATTAGTATCTTTAGTACTGACGGTTTGAATTGGCTTGGCACTGTACATGTTTCCATTATATTTTCAATAACTGTTCTATTGGGTGGGGTTCAGAGTTCAAGAATTGACATCAAGCACATTACCACCTAATAATAATGAATTTAATTTGTAACACACTTTTCATTAACAAAAATCTCAAAGTGCTACAAAGTGCAACTAAAATCAATGATCAAATAAAAACCAGTGATAAAATCAATGACAAAACAACATAAATCAATAATAAAATCAGTTAAAAACAATGATAATATCAACTAAGATCAAAGATAAAATCATTTGGAGGCAGAGTAGGCTTGCTTAAAAAGAAAGGTCTTTAAGCCTTGTTTAAAGTCAACCAGTGACTGTGGAGCTCTCAGGTAGTCAGGGAGGGAGTTCCATAGGTGGGGGGCAGCCACACAGAATGCCCGATCTCCCATGGTCCTTAACTTGGTTCGTGGAATGTGAAGTAGATTACTGTTCTGTGATCGTAGAGACCGTGTGGATGAATAGGGTGCAAGAATGTCCTTTAGATAATCTGGTGAAGTTCCGTGTAAGCATTGATGTGTAATGAGAGCAGTTTTGTACTGAATTCTGTAGGTGACAGGAAGCCAATGGAGGTTATGGAGAATGGGTGTAATATGTTCAAATTTACGAGCTCTCAATAAAATCCTTGCTGCACTGTTTTGAATATATTGAAGCTTCTGAAGGTTTTTGCCAGGGATTCCAATAAACAGGGAGTTGCAGTAGTCGAGCCTGGAGGAGACAAAAGCATGGTTTCTCAGCATCAGAAAAAGTTAGAGATGGGCAAAGTCTGGAGATGTTTTGAAGATGGAAGAAACAGGTTTTAAACAGATGCTTAATGTGATTTTCAAATGTAAGATGAGAGTCCATTTTTATTCCAAGATTTGTAACAGAGGTGGAGAGGGGGATGTCTTGTCCAGAAAAGGAAATTGTTGTTATAGTAGATGTTTGTACCTGGTGAGGGGTGCCAATCAGTATGGCCTCAGTCTTGGAGCAGTTTAATTGAAGAAAGTTCTGATTCATCCATGCCCTTATTTCCTCCAGGCAGGCAGAGAGGGCAGTGAGTGAAGATGGAGATGACAATGGTGATGATGATGATGCTCCAGTCCTGATGTAAAGCTGTGTATCGTCGGCATAACAGTGAAAAGAAATGTTGAACTGATTAATAATTTGACCTAAAGGCAGCATGTAAAGGGAAAATAGCAGGGGCCCCAGAACTGACCCTTGAGGGACACCACAGGAGACACAGACAGTCTGGGAAGTGGCATTGCCAAGACTAACACATTCCAGCCTATTGGAGAGGAAAGATTTGAACCAGTCCAGGACAGTGTCACAGAGACCGACCTCCACATGAAGATGGTAGAGGAGGATACTATGGTCCACAGTGTCAAAAGCTGCAGTGAGGTCAAGGAGGACAAGGATGGAGGGAGAACCAGTGTCAGCAGCCATGAGGACATCATTTTTTACTCTCAGCAATGCAGTCTCAGTACTGTGAGCTCCACGGAAGCCAGACTGAAACTTCTCATACAGAGAGCGTTGCTGTAAGTGGTCCTGCAGCTGAGCAGCAACTGTTTTTTCCAGCACTTTGGACAGAAATGGGAGGTGGTAAATTGGACGGTAATTAGAAAGAATGTCGGGATCCAAATTAGATTAGATTTTTTTTTCAGAAGAGGCCTAATAATGGCAGTTTTTAGAGGCAGTGGAACATGACCAGATTGCAGAGACTTATTTATTATTTGAGTGATTAATGGGCTTATTGCAGAGTGATTGGATTTTATGAGAGATGAGGGGAAGTGATCCAGGGTGCAGGATGAAGGCTTCATTTTCTTGATGATGGTCTCCACCTCACTCTGAACAACTTCATCAAAGCTGCTCAGGGACCCAGAATGCAGAAGGGTAGATGGCAAACAAAGATCAGGGAGTTTGTTGAGCTGAGATCTGATAGTCAACTTTGTTTTTAAAGAACGAAAGGAACAGGTTGCATTTTTGAACAGAGTCCTCATGAGTTTGTTTATTGGGATTAAGCAGATGTGTTATTGTGGAGAAGAGCTGTTTAGAGTTTCCAGGGCAGGTGTTGATGATGTTGGAATAATATTTGGAGCGTGCTTCTTTAAGACAATAGGCGTACGCTTTCTGATGTTCTTTATATGCCTGCTTATGTACAGAGAGACCAGATGATTTTACATGTCTCTCAATAGCATGGCCAGTTGCCTTCATCTTGCGCAGCTCAGTGTACCAGGGGGTTGAACGGGAGAAAGATACCAGTCTTACTTTCAAGGGAGCATGTAGGTCCAGAAGCTCCTGGAGAGTTTGGTTGTAGTAATTCAGAGTCATTTGCAGATGAATGATTGACATTGGTCAGGAAGTGAAGATCAGAGAACAGAACCTCAGGGGAATTTTTTTAAAGTCACAGAACTAGATAAGTCATTTGGGATTTGAAGCAGGTGAAGTTGAAGGCACTTCCAGGGAGATGACACTGTGGTCTGAGACACCCAGGTCATATACAGATAAGTCATTGATGAGTACAGTGTCTGTAATCACCAACTCCAGAGTATGCCCCCTGTTGTGCATAGGGGTGTCAACATGTTGGGTGAGACAGAGAGTCCAAAAGAGACTTAAAATCCGTTACCAGAGGGGAAGAGAAATTGTCCATGTGGATATTTAAATCTCCAAGAAAAATATCTTTCACAGGGGAGGTGCAGAAAAAAGTGAGAAGGTCATGCATTTCTGAGTTAAATGAAACATGCGGTTTGGAAGGCCTATAAATCAATAGAACATTCATCAGGAGGGGGGCCTTTGAGGTTGAAGGCCAAACATTCAAAAGAAGAAAAGTCCTGAGAAGCCAGATGAGACGATTTTAAATTACTGCGGTAAATTACAGCCAGACCACCACCGCGGCCATTGCAATGGGCTCTCTGCAGATAACTGTATCCAGAGGGACAAGCTTCATTCAGAGAACTGTACACATCTGGCTGATGCCATGTTTCAGTAAGGCACATGAGGTCCAAGTTCTTCTCCAGTGTAGCAGTCCTGCCTTCCCCTCCAGCACCCTCATTCAGCAGCTAATCAGCTGATTAGCTACACCTGCACCTGCCTCTTAGACCTTCACCTCCTGCTCTACTTAAACCACAACCAGACGTTCAGCCGACGCTCGAACATTTGAATACCTTGGGTAATATGGTCATAGCCTCTGACTCTTAGTTTTGACTTGTCTGCACTAACCTGTTTTGCCTTTGCCCGTTTGTTCAGCTCCTGTCCAGTCCTGCTTGCTCACTCGTCTCCAAGGCTGCGTCTGGTTGCCAACCCTGCACACCGAACCCATAACTAAGGACTTCATTCTGGACATCTTCACCACTCTTCAACTTCATCTGTACTCACCCAATGGACCCACCGTCTCTCTGGATCTCGCCCTCTGTGAACCCATTACTCTGACGCCACTCCGACACCACCTGCAAACAAATTTTACAATAAGGACAAATACTATCAGCACAATTGTTATAAAAGAATCATTTGGACCTCAGGATATCACTGCCTCCCCTCTTCTCTCCACAGCCCATTCCAGTTCCTGCACTGTAAATAAAAGATCACTTTTGTACTCTCTTGTCCTTGTGTTCTTTGGTCGGCCATTTGAAGTCGTATTCAGTAAACACCATGTTATCCAGAACGTGATCATGAATTAGATATGATTTGTTGGATAGTGATTGCAAAGTTCTATTTTAATACCAGTTGGAGTAGAAGCCTTTAGAAGCGGTTTAAGCAGACTGAAGTCCACTCCAACGAAGCTTGTCCTTCTGGTTACAGCTATCTGCAGAGAGCCCGCAGCACTGGCCGCAGTGGTGGTCTGGCGGTAATTTATCACAGTAATTTAAAATTGTCTCATCTGTCTTCTCAGGACTTTTCTTCTTTTGAATGTCTGGCTTTCAGCTTCAAAGCCCCACTCCTGATGAATGTTATATTAATTTATAGACCTCCCAAACCGCATGTTTCATTTAACTCAGAGATGCATGACCTCCTCACTTTTTTCTGCACCTCCCCTGTGAAGACTATTTTTCTTGGCGACTTAAATATCCACGTGGACAATTCTTCTTCACCTCTGGCAACAGATTTTAAGTCTCTTTTGGACTCTCTTAATCTCACTCAACATGTTGACGCCCCTACGCACAGCAGGGGGCATACTCTGGATTTGGTGATTACAGACACTGTACTCATCAATAACTTCTCTGTATATGACCTGGGTGTCTCAGACCATAGGGTCATCTCCCTGGAAGTGCCTTCTTCTTCGTCTGCTTCAAACCCAAAATGACCTATCCAGTTCCGTGACCTTAAAAATATTTCCCCTGATGTTCTGTCTGCTGATCTTCACACCCTGATCGCTGTCAATCATCTTTCTGCAGATGACTCTGTGGATTACTACAACCAATCTCTTCGGGAGCTCCTGGACCTACATGTTCCCTTGAAGACAAGACTGGTGTCTTTCTTGCGTTCAGCCCCTTGGTACACTGATGAGCTGCGCAAGATGAAGGCAACTGGCCGTGCTATTGAGAGACGTGTAAAATCATCTGGTCTCTCTGTGCATAAGCAGGCATACAAAGAACATCAGAAAGCGTACGCCTATTCTCTTAAAGAAGCACGCTCCAAATATTATTCTAACATCATCAACACCTGCCCTGGAAACTCTAAACAGCTCTTCTCCACAATAACTCGTCTGCTTAATCCCATTAAACAAACTCTTGAGGACTCTGCTCAAAAATGCGACCTGTTTCTTTCATCTTTTAAAACCAAAGTTGACACTATCAGATCTCAGCTCCACAACCTCCCTGTTCTCAGTGTGCCACCTACCCGTCTGCATTCTGGGACCCTAAACAGCTTTGACGAAGTTGTTCAGAGTGAGGTGGAGGCCATCATCAAGAAAATGAAGCCTTCATCCTGCGCCCTGGATCCTTTCCCCTCGTCTCTCATAAAAACCAATCACTCTGCAATAGGCCCACTAATCACTCAAATAATAAATCAGTCTCTACAATCTGGTCATGTTCCACTGCCTCTAAAAACTGCCATCATTAGGCCTCTTCTGAAAAAATCTAATTTGGATCCCGACATTTTTTCTAATTACCGCCCAATTTCACACCTCCCTTTTCTGTCTAAAGTGCTGGAAAAAGCTGTTGCTGCTCAGCTGCAGGACCACCTACAACAACACTCCCTGTATGAGAAGTTCCAGTCTGGATTCAGGGCAGCTCACAGTACAGAGACTGCATTGCTGAGGGTTACCAATGATGTCCTCTTGGCTGCTGACACTGGCTCTCCCTCCATCCTTGTCCTCCTTGACCTCACTGCAGCCTTCGACACTGTGGACCATAGTATCCTCCTCCACCGTTTTCATGTGGAGGTCGGTCTCTACGACACCGTCCTAGACTGTTTCAAATCTTTCCTCTCCAATAGGTTGGAATGTGTTAGTCTTGGCAAAGCCATGTCCCAGACAGTCTGTGTCTCCTGTGGTGTCCTTCAGGGGTCGGTTCTGGGGCCCCTGCTGTTTTCCCTTTACATGCTGCCTTTGGGTCAAATTATTAATCAGTTCAAAATTTCTTTTCACTGTTATGCCGACGATACACAGCTTTACATCAGGACTGGAGCATCCTCATCTTCCACTCTTTCATCTTAATCTTCACTCACGGCCCTCTCTGCCTGCCTGGAGGCAATTAGGGCATAGATGAATCAGAACTTTCTTCAATTAAACTGCTCCAAGACTGAGGCCATACTGATTGGCACCCTTCACCAGGTACAAACATCTCCTATAACAACACTTTCCTTTTCTGGACAAAACATCCCCTCTCCACGTTTGTTACTAATCTTGGAATACAAATGGACTCCAATCTTACATTTGAGAATCACATTAAGCTTCTGTTTAAACTAGCTTCTTCAATCTTCAAAACATCTCCAGACTTCGCCCATCCCTGGGGCGGCCGTGGCGTAGTGGTAATGGTAGTCGTCCCCCGATCGGAAGGTTGGCGGTTTGAATCCCGGTTCCCCACACCATGTGTTGTTGTGTCCTTGGGCAAGACACTTAACCCCGAGTTGCTCCCGGTAGGACTGGAAAGTACCTTGCATGGTAGTCTGCCGCTACCGGTTTATGAATGTGTGTAGCATTCAATGTGTGTAGCGCTTTGAGATTTTCACTAATGAAAAGCGCATTATAAATTGAATTCATTATTATTATTATTATTATTATCCCTAACTTTTTCCGATGCTGAGAAGCTCGTCCATGCTTTTGTCTCCTCCAGGCTCGACTACTGCAACTCCCTGTTTATTGGAATCCCTGCCAAAAACCTACAAAAACTTCAATATATTCAAAACAGTGCAGCAAGGATCTTGTTGAGAGTTCGTAAATTTGAACATATTACGCCCATTCTCCATAACCTTCATTGGCTTCCTGTCGCCTACAGAATTCAGTACAAAACTGCTCTCATTACACATCAATGCTTACATGGAGCTTCACCAGATTATCTGAAGGATATTCTTATTCCATACTCATCCACCCGGTCGCTGCGGTCACAGAACAGTAATCTCCTTCACGTTCCGAGAACCAAATTAAGGACCATGGGAGACCGGGCTTTCAGTGTGGCTGCCCCCCACCTGTGGAACTCTCTTCCTGACTGTCTGAGAGCCCCACAGTCTGTGGTTGACTTTAAGAGCGGCTTGAAGACCTTTCTTTTCAACCGAGCATACTCTACCTCCTCATGATTCTACTTTTGATCTTAGTTGATATTGTTATTGATTTTACTTGTTTTATTACTTGTTTTATTGACATTTAATTCTGTTGCACCTTGTAGCACTTTGAGATTTTCATTAATGAAAAGTGCGTTATAAATTGAATTCATTATTATTATTATTATTACTCCACGTTTTCCTTACCATACCATACCAACTTTATTTATAAAGCACTTTATGCACCCAACGGGACCAAAGTGGTGTACACACAATCATAAAACGCAATACAATCATAAAATACAATACAATCAAAAAATGGAAGGGACTAAAAACAGTACTAAATAATAATAATTAATAATAATAATTAATTCAATTTATAACGCACTTTTCATTACTGAAAATCTCAAAGTGCTACACATGTATTGAATGCTACACACATTCATAAACCGGTGGCGGCAGACTACCATGCAAGGTGCTTTCCAGTCCTACCGGGAGCAACTCAGGGTTAAGTGTCTTGCCCAAGGACACAACAACACATGGTGCGGGTCCCGGGAGTCGAACCGCCAACTTTCCGATCGGGAGACGACTGCCATTACCACTACACCACGGCCGCCCCAATATAAATAATATATAATGAATACAATAAAACAAAGTTAAAACATCTCAGATTGTACCAAAAGCCAAAGAAAAAAGATTGGTTTTAAGAAGAGACTTAAAAACTGCAAGTGAAGAGGCCCGTGTTATGTCCAAAGGAAGGTCTTTCCAGAGCTTAGAAGCTACCACAGAAAAAGCATGTCCCCTCTAAGCTTGCGCTTTGTCCTCGGTACCCTCAGAAGCAACTGGTCAGCTGACCTGAGCGAACGAGAGGGTGTGTAGTAATGCAGCAGCTCTGACAGGTATAGTGGGACATGGTCATTTAGAGCTTTAAAAGTAAATAAAAGTATTTTAAAATTAATCCTGTAACGCACGGCAACCAATGCAAAGAAGCCAAAACGGGAAATATGGTCAAATTTTCGTGTACCTGTTAAGAGTCGTGCAGCTGCATTTTGAACCCTCTGAAGCTGGGAAGTACATGAATCCCTAATACCTACATAAAGTCAATTACAGTAATCTAGCCGTGTGGTCACAAATGCATGGAT
Organism: Garcialebias charrua; assembly: GCA_038048925.1. Lineage (NCBI taxonomy): Eukaryota > Metazoa > Chordata > Actinopteri > Cyprinodontiformes > Rivulidae > Garcialebias > Garcialebias charrua. The sequence goes on from JBBPBX010004888.1 coordinate 60,245, forward strand.
TGCTGTTTCAAAGTGCTATCTAGGAAGGATGGCTTTTACTTTGACTAGCTGCCTCAAATGAAAAAAGCTGGATTTGACAACTGTTTTAATTTGAGACTCCAGCTTAAGACCAACATCCATCTTGACCCCTAGATTTGTAACAACTGGCCTGACATACTGAGCCAAGGAGCAATCGGACAGAGAGTCTTCAGTTGAACTGCCAAAAATCACCACCTCTGTTTTGTCTTCGTTAAGTCTCAAGAAGTTTAGGGCCATCCAGACCTTCAAATCTTTCAAACATAGGAACAGAGACCGAAGAGAGGTGGAGTCTGCTTTCTTTAAAGGTACGTAGATCTGTGTGTCATCTGCATAACAATGAAAAGCAATCCCGTATTTCCTAAAAACAGAACCAAGTGGAAGGATATACAACAAAAATAGAAGAGGGCCCAAAACTGAGCCCTGTGGAACATCACATGAGAGCGGAGCAGAGGAGGACCTATGTCCATCAAGACAGACACAAAAAGTACACTTGGTCAGATAAGATCTAAACCAGTCTAGGGCTATATGACCAATGCCTACTGTTATGCACCCTGGGGGTTTTAAAAGTTTAAACATCCTTGTTTTTATTTATCTTGGTTGCAACCTGCTGCAGCCTGCTGGTTCAATGAAGAACTCACCTTTTTTTTAAACTCAGCCTGCTTCAATCAGGCTTGATTAGGCAGAGCTTCTGTTCACCTGTAGGTCCTGCCTATAAATCTGACATGCTGTGTTTTGTGCAATGTGGAGACTCGTTGTACCACAAGAGGCTTGTTAAACGAGTGGTGGCTTATTGAAGTCTACTAGAAGGTGTGAAATTCAGCTGAGGTTCATTGGAACTGCTGAGGTGACACTGTCAGGTAACTGAACAATACTGAGAGATATCCACCCTCTCACATTGTTGTTTTGCTCCTGTTGGAGCTGGTATATGCCTTTAAGGCCTGGCACTGGTTAAATGACTAGTTGCTAAAATTGAGAGCTGTGAGTATTGAAGCACTTTGAGTGTTTGTGTGACTCTAGCTTAACTGGGGTGTGGGTTTGGACCGCAGTACTCTGAATGACTCTTCTTTTTAGATACTGAAGGAAAGCGTCTGAGCAGCTACCCAGGAGAGGGACAGCTAAAGTAAACAAAGTGAGAGTCTGTTTCCATATTTTTCTCTATTTATTTGATAATTTTGACAGTGTGGGTGTCGGTAGTTCAGTTATCGCATTTCTGTTTATTTAGAGGGATTTTTGGCCAGGTAGATTGTCACCTAGGAAGACACGACGGTCCTATACAGGATTGGGTCGGCCTGGGTGACGTTTTGTTCTTTTCGGCCGCACTCACCTGTCCTCCAATTTTTTTTAACTTTCCCTTCTTACTTTAATTTTGTTTCTTTAAGGACGCTAAGCAGGAGTAGACTCTCTAGACGGGTGGGAGAAGCCTGGGAGGACCCTGGCCGCCTGGAGGCTCTTAGTTTAGTTAATAAAAATTCATCTAAACCCTTTTCTTGTTTCCAGTGTCCTTTAAATATGTTTTGACCCCCATGCGGTCGTAACACCCACCCACTGTTCTAAACGTGTGATTAAAATGTTGTGATCAACTGTGTCAAACGCAATGGATAGATCCAACAACACCAAAACAATGAAGTCACCAGAATCAGTCGCCAAGAATATATTGTTAAAAACTTTTAAAAGCGCTGACTCTATGCTATGAAATGATTTAAAGCCGGACTGAAAAACCTCTAAAATATTATGTTCAATGAGATAGGCCATTAGCTGATTATAAACTACCTTCTCAAGAATTTTCGAAACGAATAGCAATTTAGAAATTTGTCTATAGTTCGTCAGGACCGTAGTATCCAAGTTTGATTTCTTAATTAGTGGCTGGACAACTGCATGTTTCAGATTTTCAAAAACAGCACCTGAGGACAGGCTACTATTCACAAGAGCAAGGATCGAAGGACCTATAGTAAGAAAAACATAATTGAATAGTTGAGGTGGAATAGCATTGTCTGGAGAACTAGTTGGCTTTAAGTGGCTAACGACCTCCTGTAGGGAAGGCAAAGTCACACATTCAAAGCTATGAAAATAAACAGAGCAAGGCACAGTATCTACAGGGTCATGAACAGTGGGTATGACCTGGGCGCTAATAGAAGTGACTTTCTCAACAAAAAAGTGTAAGAAACTTTCACAGACAGCATGGGAAGTCTCCACAATAGCACCATGTGGGGCATTTAAAACAGAGTTGATAGTTATAAATAAAACAGCAGGATTGTGACTGTTAGATACAATGGTATTAGTCAGGTATCTTCTTTTGGCATCTTTTACAGTCCTTTGATAACAGCGCCAACATTCCTTCAATATTTGGAGTGACACCTGCAAGTTATATTTTTTCCATTTACGTTCAGCTTACGACAGTTTCTCCTGGCAGCCCGAGTCACATCATTTAACCAGGGTTCATGTTTGGATTTTGCAAGTCTATTTTTTAATGGTGCCACCGAATCTAGAGCTGTTTTGCTGGTAGAATAAAACCAGTTGCTGATATCCTCGGTTTTATTTCCTACAGTCTCTGGGATTGTACAGTTCTTATTAAAAACAGAAGAAAACTGAACAGCAGTAGAAGGGTTAAGAACACGACAGAGCCGAACTGCAGCGCATGGTTTAACTTTAGTAATGGGCTACTTTATCTCAAATAAAACAGGCATGTGGTCTGAAAATAATGGGTCACCAATCACTAAGTTAAAAACTGGTAGACCAAAAGATAAAACCAAATCAAGTGTGTGTCCAAGCTCATGCGTAGCACCAGTCACAAACTGCACAAGATTAAAAGAATCAATAACGTTAAACGACTGAACCATAGGTGAAGTAGGACAACAGACACGGATATTAAAATCACCAACCAATAAAATTTTGTCATACCGTGGCATATCAGCCAGGAAATCAGAAAAGTCATTTATAAAATTTTTGTTGTACTTTGGTGGCCGATAGACCACTGCACACAACACAGTTTAAAGAGACCAAGCTCAAAGCTACAAAAACGGGCTGGAGGCAACTGTTTACAAGTAAAACAGTTTTTAAAAACTGTCACCATTCCTCCTCCTCAACCTATCATCCTCGGAAAATTAAAGTAGCAGCAGTTTGGCGGCAAAAGTTCATTAAAGACGCTGGACTCACACAAACCACTTGTCCATGATTCGGTTATAAACAAGAAATCCAGGCCTTGAGAGGAAAAGAATCATTGATGACGAATGATTTGTTTGCTAGCGACCTAGCATTTATCAGACCGATCCTGGCTGAGATCAGTGGATTTCCGCCACCATCTGGCGTCCGAGATTCCCGGCGAAGAGATCGTAGGTTAAGAAGATTTACCCCACGTCTACAGGGCCGATGAGTGCAGGGAGGACGGGGCTCGACCGCTCCATCATGGCCTCCACCAACAGGCACCAAGCAGGCATCCACAGGATCCAGCATGCGCAACGGGAAGGAGAGGCGTGGCACCAGCCTACGCACACTGATGGTGAGGTGAGAGCAGTGTGGACCACAGAGGAAATGGCATCCTCTGTTGATTGGTTCTCACAGTATGCATACTGGTGAGGGTCCTCGTTGATGTTGATGGTTGTTTTGATGTGGGTCATGACCAGTTTTTCGAAGCATTTAGCAACTATCGAGTGAGGGCCACTGGCCAATAGTCATTCAGACCAGTCACTGTAGAGCTTTTTTGGACTGGGATGATGGTGGTGTGGTCTTCAGGCAGACAGGAACTGTCTACAGGGTATGAGGTGTTAAAGATATTGACTAGCACCTCGCAAAGCTGATCAGCACTTTCAACACTTTCCCAACACTTTTTTTTGGATGATGGTATTTTTGTTTGTTTGTTTGTTTGTTTATTGTTTGCACAAAAAGAAACAACACACGTAAAAGAAAAGTTTTTAAAAAATGTGCAGGAGAGGTCATAAAAACCCTAATTGGGCTTACAAGCGCACCCCCCCCCTTCTAAAAAAATAAAGAAAAAAAATCATAAGAGCTTTATACATAAACTTACATCTTACTTTAAACACACACAGTTACATACTAAAGCAAAAAATAATAATTGAAATTAAATACATTTAAATTGTCAAAAAATATTAAAATTATAAATAAAATAAAAAAAAACTAATGTGTTAGAAAATCTATAAAGTTTTTTTAAACTTTCTTTTGAATACAGATAATGTTGTACATGATTCACTTAATTGTTTCAAACTGTTCCACAGCACAACACCCTGATACATGAATGAAAATTTAGCAACAGTGGTTCTACAGAAGGGTATATGTAAATCACACTTCCTTCTTGTAGAGTATGAATGATAATAAGAATTGAACTCAAATAAATTATGAAAATATTTAGGTAAAGAAAGTGGAATACATATAACTTTATACATTAGGATTCCTGTTTGATACTTATTCACATCATAGATTGTAAGAATTTCTAATTTTTTAAAGAGAGGTGTGGATGGAGCTAAATATGGCGAGTTAGTGACAATTCTTACAAAAGACTTTTGAAGTTTATGGATTGACTGCAAGTAAGAAGGATAGGTACTAGCCCAAATTAAATTACAGTAAGAAATATGGGGATAAATTAAACTATTGTACAAAGTCAATATAGTACTTGTTTTTAAATATGGTTTAACCTTTTTTATAATACCTAAAGATTTAGAAATCTTCTTATACACTGATTCACAATGATTCTTAAAACAAAGTTTCTCATCAAGATAGACACCTAAAAACTTTGTTGATGAAACATTAGAAAGTAAATGTTTATTAATATAAATTTTAGTTTTTTCTGGATTGTAATTTTTATTCTTATTCTTAAATAAGATGAAATTAGATTTTTTAACATTAAGTGATAGTCTATTTAACTGAAACCACTGAGCAAATTGACTGAGCCCATAATTTGCCTTATCAATAAGTGAGTCAAAGTTACCATCAGCAACAAAAAGATTGGTATCATCAGCAAATAAGATAGGTGTCAAAACACTAGATGCTTTTGGTAGATCATTAATGTATATGAGAAATAATAATGGACCCAAAATGGATCCTTGTGGAACTCCACATTTTAGGACATCTCGCTTTGACAATTTACCATTAAAAATTACAATTTGCTCTCTGTTGTGTAAATAATTTTCAACCCATTTCAGAACCTTATTTTTAAAACCATAACAAGACATTTTTGATAACAAGATTTCATAATCCACAGTGTCAAAAGCTTTTGATAAGTCCAAGAAAATTCCTAGAGCATATTCATTTTTCTCAAAAGCAGTTGAAATCTTTTCTCTAAGATGCAAGAGAGCCATATATGTAGAATGATTCCTTCTAAAGCCATACTGATGCTCATACAAAATATTGTTGGCATCAAGATGCCTCAAGATTCTAGAGTACACCAATCTCTCAAGTATCTTAGAAAAGCACGGGAGAACTGATATGGGGCGATAATTTGAAAATACAGATGGGTCATCAGCTTTAAACAGTGGGATGACCTTGGCAAGTTTTAGATCTTGTGGGATAATACCAGATTCAAGTGACAGGGAAAAAATAAATGTTAACGGAGCAACAATTATAGGTGCAACTTTTTTGATAACATAGGCTGTAATTTCATCATGGCCAGCAGAAGAGTTTTTAAGATTCTTAATGATGTCAAGTATTTCTAAAGGTTTTATTGGATCAAACGTATTTAAAGAGGGATAATTTTCATTTATGAAATCAGAAGGAGAACCAGAAACATTATCAATATTCTTTGCAAGGTGTGGTCCCACATTTATAAAATAATGACTAAATTTATTTGCAATTACTGTTGGATCTGTTATGATTGAAGTGCCATTCTGAAATGTAGCCTGGGATGGGGTAGAGGCATTTTTCTTATTGAGTAGTACTTTTAAAATATCCCATGTAGTTTTTGAATTATTTGATGATTGAGTAAATTGATCGCTATAGTAATTTCGTTTAGTATTTCTAATGAGGTGATTATAATTATTCCTATGATTTTTGTATGTTGCTAAATTTAGAGGACTTGGGTTTTGTAAATATCTTTTATATAACTTGTTTTTCTTTAATGCAGATTTCTTAAGTTCTGGAGTAAACCATGGTTTGTTAAATTTTACAGAACTTCCTTTACCTTTAGAAATCAGAGGAAAACATTTGTCAAAAACGTAACGAAATTTTGCATAAAAAATCTTATAGGCCACATTCACATCAGAAACTTCATATACTGTTTCCCAAGACATATTTGCAAGTATACTTGAGAAGTTGTTAATGTTACTTTCATTGAAATTTCTAAAATAAATTAACTTTGATTTATTTGTGGACTGTTTGTTAATTACGGAAGAAAACTGAAAAACAGGAAGGTGGTCTGAAATATCAGTATAAAGAATACCAGATTTTATAACATCAGTCAATGCATTAGTAAAAATATTGTCTATCAATGTAGAGGACTGAGGAGTTATTCTAGTGGGCTTACAAATGAGGGGATAAAAATAATTTGAAGACAAAATATTTGTAAGGTCATCTATGTGATGTTTGTTTTCATTCAAGAGGTTGACATTGAAGTCACCTAATAAATAACAAAGTTTACCCTCTTTAGCAACAAGTTCTAAGATATCTGAAAGACATTCTTTGAAATTGTTTATGTCTATATTAGGAGGACGGTAGATACATCCTACAATCAATTTTCTTTTCATAGATTGAACCTCAATAAAAACACATTCTGTATTACAGCCATGAAACTTCTCTTCAAAATCAGATCTCTGTCTGAATTCAAGGTCCTTTTGAACATAAAGAGAGACTCCTCCTCCTCGACTTCCTCTACATCGGTGAACAGCTGTGTAACCATCAATATTAAACAGTGAATGGATTTCATCATTTAGCCAAGTTTCGGTCAATGCAATTATTGTGAACGTATGGTTCAGTGATGCAAGATAATGGTAAAAGTGATCATAGTTTTTTGAAAGACTTCTTATGTTAAGGTGGAGAGAAGAAAAGGTGTTGGACATTTTACAAGATGCAATGAAAGAGTTGAACTGATTTTCATTAAAATAATTACATGTAGAAGGATCGTAAATATTAGACTGGTTTCTGTCATAGGTGTTTGGGTCTATTGAAGAATATTCTGATGAAAAGAATAAATCAGGATTAAAACAGGTATTATAAACCTTATCATGTTGTGGCTCAAAAGAATGAAAAACCAAATTATTATTAGATGTTAAGTTTGGAGGGTCACTACCAGAAGTTACATTAGTACATAAATTAATTTGCATTTGCTTCTGGGAACATGGAACATGATCTACCATAAGATGAACAGAAAATTAAAAACATGGTTGTGAATGCCTGGGCAACAGATTAATGATTATCCTCCTCATTTGAACCCATGTGCCGCTCTCTCGTAGGACGCTCACTCATGGGTCGCACTATGAGTCTATCATAATTCAGATAGGCCCATTCTCCTCTTGCTCTTGCAGCTTTCATCTCAGGCAGAAGTTCTTTACGCTTTTGACGCACGGCCTCTGAATAGTCCTCGTTGATGTAGATGTGTGAGCCTTTCAGTTTGTTTGCTTTTGACAGGATGAGCTGTTTGTCTTTATATCTATAGAGTTTAACTATTATTGGTCTTGGTCTTTTGTCACCATCCTTCATTGGCTTTCCAAGACGGTGTGCAGAATCGATTTCAATGTGTTTTTGATCGATGTTCAATTTGCCATTTAGAATTTCTCTAAATTTTTTCTCTGAGTCAGGCCATTTTTCATTTGGTGATTCTGGGATACCATCAACAATAATGTTGTTCCTCCTGGAATGGTTTTCCAGATGGTCAACTTTGGCCATCCATTTGTTGTTCTCAGCTTTCAGAGTCTCTGCATTAGACTGAAGATGTTTGACAGTGTCAGTAGTCAAGGCCTGTAAAGTAGTTTTCAGTTCATCAACTTCTTTTTGAGAGTATTCTAGGCTCCTTTTGAGGTCCTGTACTTCTCTACTCAAATCATCGTAGCGTTTGTTGTTGGAATCATGGATCATTTGCACAAAACTCTTGAAGTTGTTTTCTTGTTGTTTAATTAGGTCATTATAAAATGATTTTTGTTGATCCAAGAGGTCACGTACAGTTGAGAGAGAAACAGTGTCCTCATCACACTTTTTAGGTGGCATTTTTCAGATGAATAGACACAGTTTTAACAAGACAGTCCTACCAGTCACGTTGATTAGCCAGTCTGGTACTTGTGTATCCTTTAGAAGGCCACCTGTGCCTGGTGAGGCCTGGTGGAGCCTAGGCCCGATGAAACCCAGGCCTGATGGAATCTGGGCCAGACAGGGCCTGGGCCTGGTGGTGGTGGTGGAAGCCTGGTGGTGGTGTAGGCCTGGTGGAGCTCAGGCCTGATGAAACCAAGGCCTGATGGAACCTGGGCCAGACAGGGCCTGGTGGTGGAAGCCTGGTGGAGCCCAGGCCTGATGAAACCAAGGCCTGATGGAACCTGGGCCAGACAGGGCCTGGTGGTGGTGGAGGCCTGGTGGAGCCCAGGCCTGATGAAACCAAGGCCTGATGGAACCTGGGCCAGACAGGGCCTGGTGGTGGTGGAGGCCTAGTGGAGCCCAGGCCTGATGAAACCAAGGCCTGATGGAACCTGGGCCAGACAGGGCCTGGTGGTGGCTGGACTGGTTGTGGTAGCTGTCAGAGGATCAAAGGCTTGGCTGCTGCTTGGCTGCTGCTTGGCTGCAATTTTGACAAATTGGGGTTAGGATTTCCAACTAAACGCAGTGATAGGACCACCAAACTCACAGATCTTGTTTTCCATAACCCCCTGACTGCATTTTGTGAGATCCGTGTCTGTCCTACGTTTTCCCTATGAATTATGGGTATTTGTATTTTGACAAATTAAGAGTTAGGATTTCCAACTAAACGCAGTGATAGGACCACCAAACTCACAGATCTTGTTCTCCATAACCCCCTGACTGCATTTTGTGAGATTCGTGTCTGTCCTACGTTGTCCCTATGAATTATGGGTATTTGTATTTTGACAAATTGGGGTTAGGATTTCCAACTAAATGCAGTGATAAGACCATCAAACTCACAGATCTTGTTTTCCATAACCCCCTGACCGCATTTTGTGAGATTCGTGTCTGTCCTACCTTTTCCCTATGAATTATGGGTATTTGTATTTTGACAAATTGGAGTTACAGATTAATGAGTTTAACAGCCTCAGGGTAGAAGCTGTTCCTCAGCCTAACGGTTCTGCACATAATGCAACTCAATCTTCTGTCTGAGGGGAATGGGGCAAAAAGTGTGTGTTGGGTGAGTGGGGTCCTTCATTATGAGATTCGTGTCTGTCCTACGTTTTCCCTATGAATTATGGGTATTTGTATTCTGACAAATTGGGGTTAGGATTTCCAACTAAATGCAGTCATCTTCACCAGCAAATATAGTTAGCACACATGGGCTTCCCATACTGTGACCATTATACTAAAACCACATGGGTCCCATATAATGATGCTGATTTCTGTCCCATTCCTAGTTAGCCCACATAAAAATGTAGTGGGCCCTATATATCCATGCCTAGGTTGAACCCATGTAAGGTGATCCCACATTGATACCACTTGGGATAAATACAGTTAGCCCACATGGGCTTCCCATGCTGGGCCCATTATACCAAAACCACATGGGTCCCATATAATATTGCCCATTTCTGTCCCATTCCCAGTTAGCCCACATAAAAATGTATTGGGCCCTCTACTTCCGCTCTCGGCAGAGCAGGTCGCATCTCTTTCTGCTCCTCACCTCCCTGGTTCCCCCCCTCCCTGCTTTTGCATTTGTCTCATCTGTAACTCTTCAGCGCTCGCTCGAACCAATTTGGAATGGATTTATTTGCGTGGGCTGTTTCCTAGGCTGTTATCGATACTATCGATAAACTTTTTTTCCGCGAAGCGCACCGGCCAGGGAGAGCTTCCGCGAAGCGCACCGGCCAGGGAGAGCCGGCGAGCCCCATCGACACGCATGCGGTGAGCCACATTATGGACTCGAGGAGCGAGTTACTATGTCTGGCCGTTCTTTCTGTCGTGGACGCAGAATATCTGTGGATTATTGGGATACTGGTGGCTGTCTGCCACTGAAGGCTGAGGAGGACCATCGCAATCGGCGTGCTGGCAAGACTTACTGCTCAGCGAAGATTCTTTGATCTGGGCTATGACCTTCCCAGCTGTTGTACGAGCTGAACCGTACGGAGCAGCGGTGGAGAGCCGTGGACCTGCGGTGTCTTAGGACTCGTTTACAGCCGCCCGATCATCAGGGCACAGATGGGACTTGTAGCTCGGAACCTCACACGATTCGGCATTTTGGACCCAGAAACAGCACCTGGACTTAAGACTGCAGTCAAAAGTACACTGTGGCCTGACTGAAAAAAATAAAGCAACTATCTAATCTGGTCTATGAACAACCTTGAACTGAAGGCTGTCTGCAAATCTTCTCCTGGAGCTGAAAGCTGAAGTGAACTTGCTACCCTCCCCCCCCTCCCCCCAGAGGTCTCTGTGTGTGCGTTTCGGATGGAGCCGAGCTGTGACACCTGCGAACTGTGCTTATCTGAAAACTATTACTCACAGACTTAATCTCCCTGCCTGCCGTCATCATGCATCATGTCCTGTCTAAATGTGCTATGCTGGTAGAGTTTTTTTGGACTTTATCACGGAGTGTCTTGTGACAAATTGTGATAGATTCTTTTTTTTGAATACCACGTTTTTTACCCGATTGTGTATGTTCCTTTTTCCATAGCTGATTGTTTGGCGGCGCGGTTTCAGACTGCTACGGCTCGTGCGTACGTCTCTCTTATGATGTGCGTGCGCCAATTGCATAACCTTGTACCTCGGTGCAAAACATGCCAATAAAGATATATTCTATTCTATTCTATATCCATGCCCAGGTTGAACCCATGTAAGGTGATCCCACATTTATACCACTTGGGATAAATACAGTTAGCCCACATGGGCTTCTCATGTTGGGCCCATTATACCAAAACCACATGGGTCCCATATAATGATTTCCATTTCTGTCCCATTCCCAGTTAGCCCACATAAAAATGTAGTGGGCCCTATATATCCATGCCCAAGTTGAACCCATGTAAGGTGATCCCACATTGATACCACTTTGGATAAATACAGTTAGTCCACATGGGCTTCCCATGCGGGGCCCATTATACTAAAACCATATGGGTCCCATATAATAATGCCCATGTATGTCCCATTCCCAGTTAGCCCAGGCCCATTATACTAAAACCATATGGGTCCCATATAATAATGCCCATGTATGTCCCATTCCCAGTCAGCCCACATACAAATGAACTGGGACCTATATATACATGTCCAGGTTGAAACCATTAAGGTCACGCCACATTTAGCCCACTTGGGGTAAATACAGTTAGCCCACATGGGCTTACCATGTTGGCCCCGTTATACCGAAACCACATGGGTCCCATATAATATTGCACATTTCTGTCCCATTCCCAGTTAGCCCACATAAAAATCTACTGGGCCCTATATATCCATGCCCAAGTTCAACCCATGTAAGATTAGCCCACACTTATCCCAATTGGGGTAAATACAATTAGCCCACATGGGCTTTCCTTGCTGGGCTCATCATACCAAAACTACATGGGTCCCATAAACTGATGCACATTTATGTCCCATTCCCAGTTAGCCCACATAAAAATGTATTGGGCCCTATATATCCATGCCCAGGTTGAACCCATGTAAGGTGATCCCACATTTATACCACTTGGGATAAATACAGTTAGCCCACATGGGCTTCCCATGCTGGGCCCATTATACCAAAACCACATGGGTCCCATATAATATTGCCCATTTCTGTCCCATTCCCAGTTAGCCCACATAAAAATGTAGTGGGCCCTATATATCCATGCCCAGGTTGAACCCATGTAAGGTGATCCCACATTTATACCACTTGGGATAAATACAGTTAGCCCACATGGGCTTCCCATGCTAGGCCCATTATACCAAAACCACATGGGTCCCATATAATATTGCCCATTTCTGTCCCATTCCCAGTTAGCCCACATAAAAATGTAGTGGGCCCTATATATCCATGCCTAGGTTGAACCCATGTAAGGTGATTCCACATTGATACCACTTGGGATAAATACAGTTAGCCCACATGGGCTTACCATGCTGGCCCCGTTATACCGAAACCACATGGGTCCCATATAATATTACCCATTTCTGTCCCATTCCCAGTTAGCCCACATACAAATGAACTAGGGCCTATATATACATGCCCAGGTTGAAGCCATTAAGGTCACGCCACAGTTAGCCCACTTGTGGTAAATACAGTTAGCTCACATAGGTTTCCCATGTTAGGCTCATTATACCAAAACCACATGGGTACCATGTAATATTGCCCATTTCTGTCCCAGTTAGCCCACATAAAAATGTAGTGGGCCCTATATATCCATGCCCAAGTTGAACCCATGTAAGATGATCCCACATTTATACAACTTCGGATAAATACAGTTAGCCCACATGGGTTTCCCATACTGGGCCCATTACACCAAAACCACAGGGGTCCCATATAATGGTGCCCATTTCTGTCTCATTCCCAGTTAGCCCACATAAAATTGTATTGGGCCCTATAGATCCATGCCCAGGTTGAACCCATGTAAGGTGATCCCACATTTATACCACTTGGGATAAACACAGTTAGCCCACATGGGTTTCCCATGTTGGTCCCATTATACCAAAACCATATGGGTACCATATAATATTGCCCATTTCTGTCCCATTCCCAGTTAGCCCACATAAAAATGTAGTGGGCCCTATATATCCATGCCCAGGTTGAACCCATGTAAGGTGATCCCACATTTATACCACTTCGGATAAATACAGTTAGCCCACATGGGCTTCCCATGCTGGGCCCATTATACCAAAACCACATGGGTCCCATATACAGGTACTCCCAGACTTACGAGCGCTCTGACTTACGAGGTCCCGGACTTACGAGCATGTATCTCATTAAAAAAAAAAATATATATATATATATTTTTTTTTACTTTTTTTTTTATAATAAATGAATACATGTACAGTACTGGACAGTCACCAAGCACTTAGCCTATCCTAACACAGTTTTTAAAGATGAAGGAATAAGTTGAATTGTCTCCCTTTCACATAAAGGGAGCAAGCTCCCTATGGAGCCTGCAGGGAGGAGGGAGACAATTCAACTGACTCCTTCATCTTTAAAAACTGTGTTAGGATAGGCTAAGTGCTTGGTGACTGTACAGTACTGTACATTTATCTATTTATAAATAAAAAACAATAAAAAATAAAAATACTGTATATACTGTATATTTTTAATAAATAGATAAATGTACAGTACTGTACAGTCACCAAGCACTTAGCCTATCCTAACACAGTTTTTAAAGATGAAGGAGTCAGTTGAATTGTCTCCCTCCTCCCTGCAGGCTCCATAGGGAGCTTGCTCCCTTTATGTGAAAGGGAGACAATTCAACTTATTCCTTCATCTTTAAAAACTGTGTTAGGATAGGCTAAGTGCTTGGTGACTGTCCAGTACTGTACATGTATTCATTTATTAAAAAAAAAAAAATAAAAAAATAAAATAATTTTTTTTTTTTACTATGTGATCCTACTTACGAATTTTTGACATACGAGCGCCCCCTAGGGACGGAACTCGCTCGTAAGTCGGGGACTACCTGTAATGATGCCCATTTCTGTCCCATTCCCAGTTAGCCTACATAAAATTATATTGGGCCCTATATATCCATGCCCAGGTTGAACCATGTAAGGTGTTCCCACATTTATACCACTTGGGATAAACACAGTTAGCCCACATGGGCTTCCCATGCTGGGCCCATTATACCAAAACCACATGGGTCCCATATAATATTGCCCATTTCTGTCCCATTCCCAGTTAGCCCACTTATAAATGTAGTGGACCCTATATATCCATTCCCAGGTTGAACCCATGTAAGGTGCTCCCACATTGATACCACTTGGGATAAATACAGTTAGCCCACATGGGCTTCCCGTGCTGGGCCCATTATAATAAAACCACATGGGTCCCATATAATGATGCCCATTTCTGTCCCATTCCCAGTTAGCTCACATAAAAATATAGTGGGCCCTATATATTCATGCCCAGGTTGAA
>JBBPBX010004889.1:22781-36830 GCA_038048925.1 Garcialebias charrua
ATATATACAGTATATATATATATATACATGTATATATATAATGTACATACACTGTTTTGTTTGACTGAGTGTTGTCATTGTGCTAGAGACAGTGAATATGAATAAATTTGACAGTAAACACAATCCAAGTTGAAGTGTTTAATCATTTTCAGCCCCTTTTTGGCATCTGCGTTTGGTAGCAGACCAAATTGACAAAGACCATGCTGAATAATGTAGTATTTGAATTCCACAGCAGAGAAAGTTATGCAGTCTCTCTAAGTAGGTCTACAAAAAATAAAGATCTGTACTGGTATTGGTTATTGGCCAAATAAGTCTTAACATATTGGCATATTGCATATCGGCCAAAAATCCAATATTGTGCATCTCTAATTTACTTGAATATTTGGTAAAATAATACATTTTTCTCATTAAAAAGATGTGATGAGAAGAAGAGATTTAAACAAAAATATTGAAATACCCATGCTGCCTTATGATGGTTACACTGTCCTTCTCTGGTTTTATTGGACCAGCTGAATATGGGTTACGAGTGCTGCCATTGTGTATTTTTGGACTTAAAGTCTGCACACTAGTGATTTGGGGCTTTAAAGCTGGGGTATGTAAGATTGTAATGTAGTCTGTAACTTTTCAAACAATATATTTTTAACATATTTCTTCACTCTGTCACTATCTACTGACAAACTGATGTTAGACAAAGTAATCTCTGAAAAAAACTATAGTCCCCTTGCTTCTCTATCAGCATTTATAAAAACACTAAAAACACAGAGTGACCAGGACAATGACAGCCAATAAAAACAGAGTTTGTAACCAGCCAATTAAAAACAGAGCTTGAATTTGAATCAGCCAATAAAAACAGAGCTTGAATTTGAATCTCAGCAGAGCCTCCCCCTCAGAGCCATATATGGCTCTGAGGGGGAGGGATCAGAATGCTTTGCCTGTTGAAAATTTTTCTAAGTTCTGCACTATACAGAAAGTTACACATAGCACCTTTAAGTCCTTCCTACTCACCTTCACACTATCTTGGTGTTATTTATTTCACGCTTCAAATAAAGGCCATGTAATCGCTGCTTGTGTTAGAAAAATACATTCAACAAAACAAGTAAATGAGTAAGAGTGAACACCTGGGGAAAAACGATTAGAGGTGTGTTTCTTACTTTTACCAAGGGCAATGTTTTATTTTACTGAGGAGTGACTCTTAAATCTTAGACTAGCTGACTGAAAAGGCGTGTCCCATTATAGCTCAAACATTTGGTTTCACACTCAGTCTATGCTGAATCTTTCTTCAGTGTTATTCACAATTTAAATCATTAAACAAGATTAAAGTACGAGAAAGTCAGAGCTGGGACATCTCATGAACAAACTAGAACAACTGCATAAATGATTAAAGTTTTTTTATTTTCTAGATCAGGGGTAAAATATGAAGCCATAGTGGGCGAACACAAAATGCATAGTGACATTATTGCTTTCTATGAAATCACTGTCAAGTACACAGAAATACTCTTAAAGTTGAAGTTAAAAATGTCTACGTTGGAAACTTTAGAGGCCCTGTCCATATCAGCTTTTATATTTTACAAAACAGACTTTTGCTTAAAGGTTTGCACTTTTCACCTCATTGTAAGAAAAGCAGTTATTCTTTGTGATCTAATGATTTTTCTAAAAAACTGTTTTTAGTGTTTGTGGACTTCAGAGAGACTATGGGGGAAAATTGAATAAAAGCCTATTTAACGTGCTTTTGCATTCAAAACTAACCCTTGTATTAATTTTATTTTTTATTATTTTAACCATTTTATTCTTGCTTGTTTTGGCTTTCTTACGTTGAAGTCGAAAACCTTGCCAAACAATATCATAATGAAAACAAAATAATATCACGTATAAACAAAGGCTAAAGTAAAACCTGATAAAAGCTTTGATTCTCCCAGAACAATCTTAATCTGTGCTCTTTCTTTGTATTTTAATGTATTGCCATCACTGTTGCCACCACCTCCTGGCCTGGTATGGGTATTTCAGCATTTTTATCTAATTATTATTATTATTATTTTTACTTAGAAAATATATTTGTGTAAAAACAAAACATATCTACAACATTTGAGTTGGAATGTGTGGAAAAGAGGTGCAAATGCAATGGAATATACAGGTAGTCCCCGACTTACGAGCGAGTTCCGTCCCTAGGGGGCGCTCGTATGTCAAAAATTCGTAAGTAGGATCACATAGTGAAAAAAATAAAAAAATTTTTTTTATTTTTTTATTTTTATTACTCGTAATATTACTTTATTACTCGGACTTACGAGCATGCATCTCATAAAAAAAAATATATATATATATTTTTTTTTATGAGATGCATGCTCGTAAGTCCGGGACCCCGTTAGAGCGCTCGTAAGTCGGGGACTACCTGTAGTTTATAAAGAAAACAAAATTTTACTGTAGGATCCAACAATGTTCAGTCAGGTCATCTGGACGGTTTCTTTCTGGACATTTTGTCCTTCATCCAAAGGGCTTCATCAATCCAAGGAGCCACAAACAAACTCAGTCCCACAAGCAGCACACTCCCACAGTAAGATGGTTTTTGGGGTCCACCCTCCCCCCGTCAGCTCCTTTGAGGCAGACATGGACAAAGTGGTTCAATACTTCAAAGTTCGCTCAATAAATCCAACAAAGATCATCTGGATGGTTTCTTTTTTTCTTTATTTATTTTTTCTTCTTTATTTATTTTTATTTATTTCCTTTTATAGATGGCCTCCCTTCTCACCTTACAGCCATCCTCTTCACACCATTATGATAAAAAAATATATTTTTTTAGGAAAGAAGGAAAGAAAGGAAAGACATAAAGCAAGACTACAAAACATAACAATTATCCACAAAAAGAGCACAAGGCAAACACACCCGACCGCCATCCGCAATCCTGCAAAGTACATAACAGAACACAGCAACAAAACACATATGCAGTGGTGGGCAACGCTAATCCAAAAATTAGTTCCGCTATTTCTAAAGCACTAATTTATTTATTTAGGTCCGCAATTTCAAAAGCACTAATGTCTTATGAAAATTAGGGGAAGCTAATTCTAATCCGCTAATTAAATTCAACAATTGGTAGCAGCAAGTTATGCAATATTTGCACTACACTGCCAACTAGCGGTGCATGAACTGTTATACAGTAAGTTGTTTGAGTTGTATACATTTAAGAAAAAGGTCGAAAAGGACTTGCTCAAAAACTATATATGATGTAGCTTAGTGTGTTTGTGTACAGTATTACAGTTAGATAAATTAGTAGATTTATTCATTTTGTGATGTAGTTTGAAGGTTATCATTGGTTGAACAAACTGTGAAATAAATAAGGGGCAGATATAATAAGATTTCATCTTCTTTCTGCTCCTTTCATTTTATCCTACTTGTATTCTTCTATCTGATGAAACTGTTTTGTATTGTTCTTTTAAAATGAATGAATAAACATCAAATCAAATCAACGGCCCAGTCAGAGTCCAGAACCTGAACCTGAAACCTTCAGAGAGCTGAGCAGAAACCTCAAAGAACTGAAGCAACAATGGAAAGAAGAGTGGGTCAGAACTCCTCCAGAACCAGGAGAGAGACTGATGAAGTCCTGCAGACTGATGAAGTCAGAGAACCACAGAGGATTCTGCTGCTGCTGAGGTTCTGTTGGGTCAGAGGCACAAGCTGAGGTTAAATTTTAATGATTTTAGAACTTGTTAAAGATCATCCATCCAGCTAACTGTCTATCCATCCATCCATTCAGCTAAAAGTCTATTCATCCTTGTATCTGATGAAACTGTTTTGTATTGTTCTTTTAAAATGAATGAATGAACATCAAATCAAAAATAAGTCTGTATCTCTGTGTTTATCATTGTCCTGGCATTGTCTCCTGTTGCCTCTGTCTCCTGAGTTCCTTGTGATTCCCTGAGTATGTAAGTTTGCTGCCCTGCGGACGCCATTTTGAAGAGTCCTAATGGTGAACTACTTTTTTTAAATCCAGCAGATTTGACCATTTCGTGAAACTCTCAAGCTCAGAAAAACTTGTGCTATAACGTCAGCTATGAAATATATTTTTTCTCAGCAAAGAAATAATTGTTTTACCGTGTTTTGTTGTAAAATCCTGGCTTCTTTGGCCGTCGCGGACGCCATTTTGAAGAGTGCTAATGTGGCGAAATTCTATTTTTAAATCCAGACGCGTCGCGTAGGCCCTGAGAAACATCCATAAGTTCACCCTCCATGTTAAAAAGTCTTCGTCTGACTCTTCGAAAACAAGCAATAAGGCTGCAGAGTAACACACTGGCTGCTAACTGCTATAGAGAGAGCACACACCAAGAGACTGAGGGGGACGCTTTTTTGTGACGGACCACATCCGGCGCTGCTCGTAAATACGTTATTTCGTTTTTACTGATAGATAATTAGTTATTAGCGGTACTGCATTTTAAATAAAAATAGCATAAATCCGCTTATGAATTATAAAACTTAGTCAATCCGCTGTAAAGCTAACAGATTATTTAGCAACGCTACAAGCGGATTAGCGCAACAGCGCTACCTAGCGGTCGGAGGCCCACCACTGCACATATGCATAAAAGACCAATAACATTCATGACTTTGCAGAAGATTTCTATAAATATATATATACCTACAGGTAGCCCTCTAGTTACGTCAGGGATAGGGACCTACGTGTGTGACTTAGGTCGATGTTGTCGTACCTCGCGGACCAAAAACACCTGCCTGTCGTAGGTCCGCGTTTCTGACATAGGTCGCGGCTATACCGCTAACGGAGCGCCGCACACATATTTAATGGCATGAGACTGAAAAAGGAGACATACTAGGCCATGAACATGCACAGAACTGTACAGTAAATGAATACAGTACTGTACAAATAATAAAAAAATATAATGTCTTACTTTGAGCTGGTCAAAGCCTGCCTTCGTCTTATAGCATCAGCTCGGGTGAGAGCTCCCACAGCTTCCTTACGCTCCACACGCACACACGTGGTCAAAACTGTTTAAAAGAATGACTGTTAGCTTCTTAACTTCATACATTTGGAGCCAGAAAGAAAAAAAAACTTACTGAAAGCCGTTTCTCCGCGATGTTCCTCCCTCCAAAACAGCTGCTCGGCGTTAGCTACGGTTAGGCCGCGCCAGTAGCAGCACTGGTTAGCATGTCAGTTCATTCAAAAAGGCTGTCGGCTTTGTATCTCCGCGTTAGCTCGGTGTCCCCCGACTGCCAGGCGGACATTTGCGGCGAGCTCGCGGCCGCAGATGGCTCCTCCGCGGCATGTCGGCTCGGTGTCTTCGCCTGTGTTAGCTGCTCTGTTAGCTGCTGTCGTTAGCATGTCGGGCGGCGTTGTGGCCGCCGATCGCGGGGCGATCCGCGGCTGCTCCTCCGGGCCTGAGACGTCCACAGAGTTGGCCGAGTGTTTCCAGCAAATTTATCCGTATGAGGCAACCCTGAACGGACACACGGTCCTCTAAAGCCAGCTGACAGGAGCCTCTGGAGCTACTGTAGTAAAATGGCGACCGGAAACGACCGGAAGTTGCGTAAATACGATCAAATTGTAATTAAAAACGAAATATTAATAATTATACTTTATTTATAAAGCCATTTAAAACAACCACAGCTGCAACAAAGTGCTATACACATGAAATTAATAACATTTAAACACACAAAAAAAATAATAATAATAATTTTTTTTTTTATCATATTTTTATTAAATATGATAAAATCGTAAGTCTGAGTTGCCGTAGGTCGCAGGTGACGTAGGTCGAGGGTTTGCTGTATATCTACAAATATATACATACATACATATACATTCATATGCAGTCATATGCCCATCTACATATCTACATATGATATCTACACTTATATCCCTGTATCTATTTGTGTGTGGTTGTGAGCATGCATAAGTGAATAAGTGTGGTTGTGAGCATGCATAAGTGAATAGGCTTCTCTAATAGAACATTCAATAGCGACCGTGAAGCATCAGAGATCCGCCCCCCCCAAGGCCCGAGGCAGATACAAGGGGGACCAGAGCCCATATTTTTTGAGAAGTTCAGTCCTTCATCCAAAGGACTTCATCAACCAGCAAACTGGTTGGTCCACTGTGGGAGTGTGCTGCTTGTGGGACTGAGTTTTTTGTGGCTCCTCGGATTGATGAAGTCCTTTGGATGAAGGACGAAACATCTCAACAACAACAAAAAAGAAACCATAAAGGTGACCTGACTGAACTTTGTTGGATTCTCTACCTGGATTATTGAGCATGAGCTTTGATGTTTACTGTAGGATCTTTTATTTTAAGGGAAATCCTAAAAAACTGAACAGTTGTAATGTGTTTTAAAGAAAATTATAGTTGAAATCAATAAATTCGGTTCTGTCGCCGCATCATGAACAACCGTGATTTGTTAAAGAACTTTTAAAATATTCTCGGAGACCTTCAGTTAAGGTTATAAGCCCAGCTTGTAGTGTGATATCTGTCTGTCCACAGGGAGGCACCCAGCAGCTTTCCGAGTGTCTGGCGGAACGTGTCGGGTGGAAGAACGTCCGGCTGGGCTCTGCTGTGACGGCCATATGGCAGGTAAAGTACAGTAACGTCTCACTCCGGGACTGATGAGGCGCGACACTGAGATAACGGCTTCCTCGCTGGGGAAACAGCCCGTCTAGTGTGAGGGCACTGTCTGTTCCGCATGACTTTTTCCCTCATGCACAGCCGAGAGGCCACAGCGTGCACTCTTAGTGCAGTGGACTCCATCAATACAACATTAATTTCTCCTCATACCTGTCCATCTACTAATTGATGACTCACATCTAATCCTAAATTCTGCAAACAGATTGATTAATACATTTGGAATATAGATTACAGATTAGAGAATTAAGTGCTTGTCTCTATCAGGGAGTAGCTTCTGTCACTCATCAGGCACTCATACACAGCATTTATCTTTTTTTTGTTGGACTCTATGTAGGGTTAGATTTTTGGTTGGGCAAATGGCTTAAATACCTTGTAACTGGAATTGTTCCTGTTGATTCTCCATATATTCTTATTTATATTTGCACTAAAAATGTTTAGATTGGTTAATTGTTGTTTGCTGACCATTTGAGATACTACAAACACGCCTAATGTTGGTTCTTAAAATATGAATGTTTATTTAAATTACCTTTTTTTTTTTTTACCTCTACCTCAGGAATAACATTTTTCAGTGTTATAATGCTGGGTGATATACCCGGGCGCCCTGGATCAGAGGTGATTTTAGCCTCTTTGGTGGTACTGAAGCACCCCTACATTTTAACTCATCACCCTTAAAATAAAAGAAACCATCATTAGAATTTGGCACCTTCTCCTCCACCATAACCCTCAGAACCGGCTCTCCTCAGGGCTGTGTGTTGAGCCCCCTCCTGTTCACTCTGCTCACATTTGACTGCGCACCTACCCATCCAGGCTGTTGTATTGTAAAGTTTGCATCAGTGGTTGGACACATCACAAACAGCAATGAGTTCAGCTACAGGCAGGAAGTGGTACACTTGAAGAGCTGGTGCAGGAAGAACAACCTCAAAGTCAAAGTCAACTTTATTGTCAAAACTGCAATATGTACAGGACATACACAGGATTGAAATTGCATTTCTCCCAGTCCCTCGGTGCAACAGTAACCATTTAAACACTAAAACACTAAAACATTTAATAAACAAAAGCATAAAATGGAATAATAAAAGTGTAATACTGTCCTGAGTTTTTGCATAGTAGATTTTGCATAGTAGTAGTATGAAAGGTTACACCAACACTAAAACACTAAACATTTAATAAACATAAGCATAAAATAAAATAACCTCCACATCAATGTGAAGAAGACAAAGGAGATGATCACGGATTTCATAAGGAGCAAACACCTACCGTACATGTGGTCTCCAGTTACAAGTACTTGGATGTTACATTACAATTGCTTCTGATGCCAATGGCCACCGGCATCCGGTGTAAAAACAATTGCCAAGTCTTCATGCAAATTACTTCGCTGTGGCGTCCCCTGCGGAAGGGAGCAGCCGAAAGAAGAAGGAAAAACTAATATAAACATACATTTTAAGGTTTTGTTAGATTTGGGGAAAGTGCAAAGGAAATTTGTGCTTTAAAGACCGTGTAAAGTGAAATTAAATGTGTGTTTTTAGTTTGTCACATGGCATAAATATGTGTTATTAATCACCCATTTAAATCTGACTGATTAAAAACATTGTTTACCTTATAAAATTAAGTCTCAAAAATCATGAAAAAACATGATTTTGCCTTGGTCTGGAACGCTGGGGGCGTGTCAGTGCGTGGGCGTGGTTTCAGCGCAGTACTGCGACCTGCAGCTGAGCTGACTGTGGAGGCAGGCAGCAGAGATCCAGTAAACCTGCTCTGTTTTTATCCGAGTTCTGTCTGTAACAACAGCTACTTTTTCCAAGAGTTACGCTGTTTTTGTAAATAGTTTTCTTGTGTGTTTTTAATCTGGAATGAATAAAAAAAAATAAAAAAAAAGTTGTACCATGCGGGATTTGAACCCGTGGGGTTTGGGACGGAAGGCAAGCGCCTTAACCATTCACCTATCCAGGCTTACAGATACTCATCATATAACCACGCGCTATAAAAACACGTTATGATCTGCACGGGTGCCCTGACCATTGCGACATCCAGGGAAGATGCAGCAACGAGGCATAATTGATTAGCTAGCTAACAATGAACAAAATATCTATGCTATTGCTATCTGATGCTATCTGCGATTCGCGAGTGAACGGCTCCACCGAGGCGAATTTATACGGCTGGAGCTGCAGGGGGTGGGGCTATACTAATGAGGACCGCGTGACGAAACGCGGTCACGTTTAAAACACGCCTAAAAAATCCTGAAACAGAAAAATGTTTATACACAGTTTGCTCTATAACTCCAAAATTAATTGAGCTACAATTTTGAGACTTTTTACTCATTTACAAGATTACAATTATCACATTTATAATGTTTATTTAAGAAAATGTTGAAATTCACTTTACACGGTCTTTAAAAAAAGAATAATTTTAAGGAGTTATCATATTGATGATTATTCGTACAACATTACAATTGTATGCATTATATCAAGACTGATTATTAAGACAGTTTGTCAATTACAAGTTAAAAATACATATTAAGAAAACAAAACCTGTAAAGTTGAATCATAATTCTTGACTTTTATTTTTATTTAGACACAACTACTTACGATTCTGAAAAAAACATTAAATTTCAAAAGTAATTCATTGATTTATCCATGCATCCATAATCTTTATCCATGCATCCATAATCTTTATTCATGCATCCATAATCTGTACACGCTTCATCTTTCCGGGTCATGTTGATCACTGGTACCCATGTCATCAATCACTGTGAGAGGTGGTTTATTGACTTATTATTTAGGACCATTATTTCCCCCACAAACATGTCAGTTTATGATACTAATTTAGGAAGTAAAGCAAACAAAAATAAAATGTTGGAAAAAATGTGTTGCTGTCCTACTTACTAATACACTAGTCAAGACTTGGACAATGAAAGATAAAGGACCATTGGATGTTTTCTATGCCCACTTATTCACAAGGTTATTGGAAGTGTTCGTGTATCATGTAGCACGAGGTGGTCGAGAAGCCGAGCACAACCTTGACATTTTGCCAGTTTTTCAATGTGTCCAACACATATTGACAGAGAAACACATTTACACTCACAGTCACTGGCACTTTAGAGTTCTCACTTCACGGCTGAAGCAGAGCTCAGACAAAAGAGCACACTTTTAAATCCCAGTTGGTGAAGTTGCATTTACACCCCGGACATTCTTGTTGAGAGGAAACCGTGCCATGATACGTTAAAACTAGAAGAGTATTTATGATTCATAAGGATGTTGGAAACTGTAAATTCATCTGTAACAGTTTGAAGGGATGTTCTGGTCATTGTGAAATGTTTTGTTAAATAGTTGCATTGACAGCTGTGACATGAGTCATGAAGCACAGGTATGGAAAAATAAAGGCAGAGCTTAGTCCAGGCTAGGCTAATGGTTAGATAACCCAGCTTAAAAATGAAGCTAATCAAAGTTGGTCAACGCGATGATGGCTAGAACTCAATTTTTACTGAATTTAACACATACCAGTACTGTACTTTAGATTAGGGCTTTTTGTATCAAGACTGATACATGAATTTAAAGCTGCTATATGTAACTTTTCTAAAAACATATTTCTTCACTCTGTCACTATCTCCTGACAGACTGATGTTAGACAAGTAATCTCTGATAAAAACTATAGTCCTCTGGCTTCTCCAGGTGGTACTACAAGCATTTCTAAAAACCCACAGTGACCCGCCGTTAACCAGCCAATAAAAACAACAGTTTTTAACCAGCCAATAAAAACAGAGCTTCTCACGCCCCTAACCCACGCCCCCGCCTGTCCCAGCCCGCAGCGCGCATCCGCGCACGTTCTCGTTCAAACAGTAGCTGTGTCAATATAGCGGAGGTTCAACCTATCACTTTTAGTAAGTGTCTTTGCTTGAATAATTTATTATTAAAACTAAACAATAAAGATAACGAAGGTTACAGTATCACATGCGTGTTCACGAGACAGGCCATGCTGTGGGGGAGGAGCTAAGGAGGCTGAGTTGCAGTTCAGCTGAGAGCAAGGGGGAGGGACCAGAAAGGTGTCTCTGTTCAAAATGTTTCGAAGTCCAGCATTTTCCAGAAACTACATATAGCAGCTTTAAGCAGAAAAATATCTATTTTAACTGAACTTTTCAAAATTTCACTTGCACCAATACAACACATTTGAGAGCTTTTTCCTGCATACGGGTCACTTCACACAAATTTTCATGTAAAGTACATGACCTTAGCAAAAGTGTACACTATGCTGTGTACATGACCTTAGCAAAAGTACTCACTATACTGTGTTCATGACCTAGTAGAAGTGCACAGTATACTGTGTACATGACCTTAGTAAAAGTACACAGTATACTGTGTACATGACCTTAGTAGAATTGCACAGTATACTGTTTACATGACCTTAGTAAAAGTACACAGTACACTGTGTACATGACGTTAGTAAAAGTGCACAGTATACTGTGTGCATGACCTTAGTAAAAATGCACAGTATACTGTGTACATGACATTAGTAAGTGCCCAGTATACTGTGTACATGACCTTAGCAAAAGTGCCCAGTATACTGTGTACATGACGTTAAAAAAAGTGCCCAGTATACTGTGTACAGTATACTGTGTACATGACGTTAGTAAAAGTGCCCAGTATACTGTGTGCATGACCTCAGTAAAAGTGCCCAGTACTGTGTACATGACATTAGTAAAAGTGCACAGTATACTGTGTACATGACGTTAGTAAAAGTGCCCAGTACTGTGTACATGACATTAGTAAAAGTGCCCAGTACTGTGTACATGACATTAGTAAAAGTGCATAGTATATTGTGTACATGACTTAAGTAAAAGTGCACAGTATACTGTGTACATGACCTTAGTAAAAGTGCACAGTACTGTATACTGTGTACATGACCTTAGTAAAAGTGCACAGTAAATTGTGTAAGACCTTAGTAAAAGTGCACAGTATACTGTGTACATGACCTTAGTAAAAGTGCACAGTATACTGTGTACAAATCAAACTTGGATACTGCTGTCCTGGCGAACTACAGACCAATTTCTAAATTGCCCTTCGTTTCGAAAATTCTTGAGAAGGTAGTTTATAATCAGCTAATGGCCTATCTCATTGAAAATAATATTTTAGAGGTTTTTCAGTCCGGTTTTAAATCATTTCATAGCACAGAGTCAGCTCTTTTAAAAGTTTTTAACGATATATTCTTGGCGACTGATTCTGGTGACTGCGTTGTTTTGGTGTTGTTGGATCTATCAGCTGCGTTTGACACAGTGGATCACAACATTTTAATCACACGTTTGGAACAGTGGGTGGGCATTGGTCATATAGCCTTAAGCTTAGGATATAGTTGACGCGTCGCATAGGGCGCGAGGGTGCGCGCGCGAAAAGTGACGCAATCGCATAGTCCCCGCCCCCGCGCTTTGGCCAGCGCGTTGGTTTCGCGCGTGGTCGTGCACCTCCCAGATTTTGAAGCTCCGCAAGCCTAGCGCGCGCACCAAATTGATTGACAGGTCGGGTAGGGACCTCACCGACAGCCTTCACGCCAGAGCCTGCAGCTGTCTGCGCCGCTGTGGTCGTGGAAACGGCGTCGCGACGCATGGAGGAATGTTTTTTATGTGATACAAAGTATTAAATTCCCCGAGCGAGCAGAAAGCCATTTGTTTTGTTGTGTGATTTCAAACAGTTCTTCTTCTACGGTAGATTTCTTCTTCTACACCCTTTCTTGCAACATATGCACAGGTTTTAGAGAGTACTGCCACCTGCTGGTCAGTAAAAGAACAGCACTTTGCCATGCGCTGCCGTGCTACACTATAAACGCATGAAGCCGCACGGCACAGTGCGCGCGCAGCACGCGCGCTCCAGCTTGCGGACCAAAGCGCGACTATATCCGAGCCTTAAGATTGGTTTAAATCTTATCTGACCAAGCATACTTTTTGTGTCTGTCTTGATGGACATAGGTCCTCCTCTGCTCCACTCCATGTGGTGTTCCGCAGGGCTCAGTGGTGTTCCGCAGGGCTCAGTTTTGGGCCCTCTTTTATTTTTGTTGTACATCCTTCCACTTGGTTCTGTTTTTAGGAAATACGGGATTGCTTTTCATTGTTATGCAGATGACACACAGATCTACGTACCTTTAAAGAAAGCAGACTCAGCCTCTCTTCGGTCTCTGTTCCTATGTTTGGAAGATTTGAAGGCCTGGATGGCCCTAAACTTCTTAAAACTTAACGAAGACAAAACAGAGGTGGTGATTTTTGGCAATTCGACTGAAGACTCTCTGTCCGATTGCTCCTTGGCTCAGTATGTCCGGCCAGTTGTTACAAATCTAGGGGTCAAGCTGGATGCTGGTCTTAGGCTGGAGTCTCAGATTAAAGCAGTTGTAAAATCCAGCTTTTTTCATTTGAGGCAGCTAGCCAAAGTAAAAGCCATCCTTCCTAGACAGCACTTCGAAACAGCAATCCATGCATTTGTGACCACACGGCTGGATTACTGTAATTCACTTTATGTTGGTATTAGTGATCTGTGTACTTCCCAGCTTCAGAGGGTTCAAAATGCAGCTGCACGACTCTTAACAGGTACACGAAAATTTGACCACATTTCCCCTGTTTTGGCATCTTTGCACTGGTTACCGGTGCGTTACAGGATTCATTTTAAAATACTTTTATTTACTTTTAAAGCTCTAAATGGCCATGCCCCTCCATACCTGTCAGAGCTGCTGCATTACTACACACCCTCTCGTTCGCTCAGGTCAGCTGACCAGTTGCTTCTGAGGGTACCGAGGACAAAGCGCAAGCTTAGAGGGGACCGTGCTTTCTCTAGCCGTTTTCGCATTGGCCAGCCCTCCCCGGCTCTCCCAGCTTCTAACCCGGGTTCGGCGTCTTCGCATTTACCTTTTCCGCCCGGGATCCACCCTTGTTCTGGAACCATGTCCACCGTGGTTCTATCGGGCCGAGCCCCGTACGGACCCAGTTTCACGTCATGTACTGCTCTCATTTGATTCGTTGTTTGCAGCAGGGGCGGGACTCATTCAAACAACCTCAGCGCGAGGGTTGAATTTCATTCAAATTTAACTACAGAAACGAGAAACCCCTAAAACAATTGTTAGCTGAATTAGTGTTTCTGAGTTAAATTTTTGTTAATAACTGATCACAAATCAGCTTATGTTACAACGTAAATAACACGAAGCGCACACCCATTTCCGCCTTTCAGCGCGACCTGAATGTCATTAAACAATAACTAATATTGTCTAACTGTTGCGCGCAGCCAGGGTTTTAAAATATAACGAATAATCTCTAACTTTTACGTGCAGCTAAAATGTTAAGAGGAGTGATTCCTATATGGGTAAGGTGGACACCTGAAAATCCAGTCCGCTGGTATAGCTCAAAGAGTTAATGCATTGTCGTTTTGACCCGGCGAAGCGGGTTCGCTTCCCGCCTGGGACAAAGTTAT
>JBBPBX010004889.1:47178-62575 GCA_038048925.1 Garcialebias charrua
TGCTGGTGAAGATTCTCAGTCGTCCAGGACATGATGAAATCAAAAAAGGCGTTCAATACAGGATCAACTGGACTTTATTTGTTGCAGAAAACGTTTCGACTTCTGTCCAGAAGTCTTTTTCAATTCTGAATGGAAGCTGTGAGAACGAGAAGTTTTATACAGGCTTACAAGTCACGCACCAACATATGAAATTGGAAACTGAAATAACACCACAAATTAACTAACATGCCCATTCTATTTAAATTGACAAAACGACACATCCCAGCTTAACAAAGGGGGGTTTGTAACACATACATGTAAATTGAAAGATCACACCTTAAACAGTAGTAGTTGAAAAAGACTTCTGGACAGAAGTCGAAACGTTTTCTGCAACAAATAAAGTCCAGTTGATCCTGTATTGAACGCCTTTTTTTGATTGCTGACACGTTTAAATCTCAGAGGCTTTGACTCGTGTCAAAGAGCAGCTCCGAGAAGTCAGTCAAATATAAAAGAAGACACAGAAGAAAGTAGTTTTCTTTCATGACTGCAGCTGGAGGCACACAAAGACACACACCTGAATTATACTCACTGCATTTAAAACAGCTTATCTTTTGTTGTGCGGACCTTTGAACTCTTTCACTCGTTAATCCTGTTAATTTAAAAAATAAGTTGAAGAAAGTTTGATGGATACAGGTGTAGCCACTGCCTGAAAGTCTTGAAAAGTGTTGTTGTGATCTCAGCTAAGAGAAAAGACCTGCTACATGTTGATGTAGAAAATGTATGAGGCATGAGAAGAGAACACAAGTCGGTAAGTAAGGCACCAAAGTTCATGCGCAATAATCCAGGTACAAATCCAACAATGCTCAGGTCATCTGGACGGTTTCATTCTTTTGCTGAGATGTTTCATCCTTCATCCAAAGGACTTCTTCAATCTGAGGAGCCACCAAGCAAGCTGATTCCCACAAACACATACTCCCTGGTGGGAGGGTGGGGGGGGAAACAAAGTTTGCTGGTGCTAAAATGGCCTCCGGGGCCCGCCCTCTCCCCCATCAACTCATTGAATGGATGAAGGATGAAACATCTCAGCAAGAAATAAACCGTTGTTTATAAACATTGTTGGATTTTTACTACCTGGATTATTGAGCATGAATTGGTGTTTTGAACCACTTTGGCATGCCTCAGAGGAGCTGATGGGGGAGAGGGTGGGCCTGGGTGGCCATCTTAGCAGCACCAGCAAATATAGTAGTTGTTGTTTTTTCCACTATGGAGTACGTTTTTTTTCTTCTTCCTTGTCCTGTTCGGCATTGTGGCACTCAGAATTATTGTCTGAGTGTTGAGGTGATACCCAACATATTTACTTTCACAAGCAGAGCATTACGGCTGGCCTTAATGCTCCACTTGATATATAAATAAAACTTTGTTAGAATTTGCTTTGGGTTTGTTTAAGATGCAATGGACACGGGGATGAAAAGACAAAGAAGAAAACAAAGCTAGAAAAGTGAGAGAAGGGGTTAAAGAGAAAGAAGAACGTAGAGGAGCGAGAGGGGTATTACGAGCACTATGGAGTGAGCTGTTTGTGGGAATCAGTTTTGTTTGGCAGCTCCTCAGATTGAAGAATTCCTTTGGATGAAGGACGAAACATCTCAGCAAAAAAAGAAACCATCCAGATGACCTGACTGAACATTGACATACATGTCGCCACGGATGAGTAATGGCTCATCAGGGTCACCATAGTAACCACATGTTTGTATCTCTCATCCCCTGGTACCACTTTTAGGACAGGCAGTAATAAAAAAAATAAGCCTCAAAGCAACTAGCCTGGTTAAAACCAGACCCTTGTCCTTCACTTCGCTTTGTACTAGGGTCTGGGACTTCTCCCATAGACAACGATTTCTCCGGTAGATTTTTGACCGGACCAATCAGAGAACAGAAGGCAGAGTTTTGAACGACGTCGACTGACGTCGTCAGTTTGCCCTGCTTAAAATGGCTGCCGGCACGAAGGAATTTTCAAGAAAACAAGGTAAAAAACTATTATTTCTTTGCTGAGAAAAAATATATTTCTTAGCTGACGTTATATCAGAAGTGTTCCTGAGCTTAACAGTTCCTAAATCAATTCACGAAATGGTCAAATCTGCTGGATTTAAATTGTTTCGGTTTGACATTTTCCAAACAGCCTCGGGTGCGCTACGAAAATAAATTATAAAAAATCGAATTTTATCTCAAATGTTTCATCCAGGCCAACAGTCAGTAAATTAGAGCCATATAATTACACACTGGTAGCAGAAAAAATATCCACCGAGTGGTTTCTGAGCTATTTATCTGAATAGTTAGCCTGGACCTCGCCAGGCTAACTGGACTGGACAGGCTAACGTGACGCATGTTGCGCGGAGCTGCAACATACGTCACGGCCAAACGTTAACGATTGGGTAACCTCAGCAGAGGCCACGCCTCCAGCAAGAATCGGTTCTCTATGGAGAAAGTCCAGACCCTAGTACGAAGCGAAGTGAAGGACAAGGGTCTGGTTTTAACCAGGCTACAAAGCAACAGTTGCTGTTGGAAAATGACGCACTGTATCTGAAAAGTTTCTGAATTATGGCAAGAAGACTCAAACGGTCACATGTGTGAGTTTTTCTGTTTCTACAGTGTTTTGTGTAAGATTTATGATGAGATAAAACTACTTCCTCCTCACAGTGTTGAAGGGACAGGCTTGATGAATTAAATTGAAGTGTGCACTTTCTTAACTCTGAGGGAATTTGAGAACAAAAAAACTTAAGTTCTTTAGCCGTTAGAGACACACTGGGTGAAAGAAAACTAAATGTTGACGTATAATTTCTATGTACTTGAATATGTGGCAGTAATAAGAGTTCCCTTTCAGTCTGGTCTCTCGGTGCAACATACTTGCTATGGGAATTGCGCCCCCGCGCGATTACCTGAAGGAATATACTCACGCCTTTACGGCTAGGGCATCACCGCCGCGCCAGAGGCCCCGTCCTCTGGGTACTTAAGCGGCTGACGCCCCTCCATCTTTCTCTTTTTTGCCCTTCACCTCGCTAAACCTGAACTACCTCTTCGCGGGACTTCTCTGTTGCTTCATCGCTCAACGTGAGGTGAGCTTGCTCCCTGCACAGAGCGCAAAGATAATTATTTTGGAGTTTGGAAAAGTTTAGACAGTTCAACAGGTTAGAGTATGACATCAGCTGTAGACAACTTTTCAAATATCATAAATCCTAAACTGTGAGCAAAAACAACTGAAGACAACAAAATACCAGTACAGTCGTGTAAAGGTCAAAACTGTTGTGACGCATTTAAACTTTGAATGGTATTTCTATTGTGATGGGTTTTCACTGTCGTTTCATCAAAACCCCATTGTTGTTGATGATGGGAATGTTTCTAGGAATTGTCGGTTAATTTTATTTATGTTGAACAATGTGAATGACCAGTCACACACTCTTTATTTACAATCCAACCATATCTTTTAATGTTTGAGTGTTTTTATTGATTTATTTTACAGATTTGAAAGTGCAGATATGAAAACAGAAATATACTGTGAACAGAATACTGACAGGAGTGTTTTCATGTTGAAGTACATCATTTCTTTGTAAATATATTTTTATTATGGTGACCTGCAGTTCTTGAGCATTGGTAAACTGAGTCAGAATGTGGACAGGTCACAATCCAAAATAAGTAAAAATATTGATTTTTTTTACCACGACTGAGATTCAACCAATCTTTAGAGACACCATTTATCAATCATGGTAACTAAAACAGCATTTCTTTCCAATCTACCTTTTAAAGAAAGGTTTTCTCACAGGTAGGCTATGTCTTCCAAAATAATTATTTTGATTCTCACCCTTTTAATTGCCTTGGAAATTGTCAAAAATAATAATAATCTGCCAGTTGCTGTAGCACCAGGAACTCCTTTCCTATAATGTGTATTAGATATGCACAATATTAGATTTTTGGCCAATATTTGATATGCCGATATGTTAAAACTTATTCAGCTGATAACCGATACTGATACCGATTTTTTTATATACGTTCCTTTGTCAGAACATAGTCCTCTTATTTAGGCTTATTTGCTACAAAAATTATGTAACAGCTGTAAGAGCTGGTGAAATATTCAATAACAGCCATACAATAGAGCTTTGGAGCGTGACGTCACTGGTCCGCGGCGCAAAGCGGCGCACAGCATTGTGGGAAAGAAATCGCCATTTTTGAAGCCCTACTAAAAGAAGCTCTGTCTCTCGTTTTTTGTTAGAATCTAAGAAGGTTGTAACAGTTTTGCAATGGTCTAAACATGCTGTGTTATTGGATGTAATGTCCGGTCACACGACCTGAAAGTAGATAGAAAACGGACTTTCTGTTTCCTGTTCGCTGCTGGAAGCAGCGCGAGGGAGCTCATGTGTCGGACCTAACAAAAAGGAGATGAATGTCCTGATATCAGCGGTGACACGTCCTGATATAACTTTCTCCATGTCCCAAAATAACTGATAGTTTGTTCCAGACACTGGTGAGTGTATAAATTCGTTTTGTTGGAGTTGTGCCATACTTTTTGCCACAATTTTGTCCAGGTGTTTAGTTCATAGAAGTGGGTCAGCCTAGTTTAGGTTGGGTTTATATTTTTTATATAACGTTGTCTGATTTTAGACAGAGTGGACAGCTGTGTTATTGTGAAAAAAACTGTTTAAAGTTTCTAGTGTGTTGTCACTGTTACTGTATTAATACTGATCTGTGTTCTGATCTATCCTTGTCAAGGCAGACCTTCATATGAAATGGATGGAAACTCCAGAAGAGCTCAGTGAAGCTGCAGATGGAGGAGCAGGGACCAGCAGCAAAAAACTACAAATACACCCTCAATGTTGCTCAGGTAGTTCCATATAAACAATTTCTTCATGCACAAACAGAAAGGTAGTAGTCATCTGTTACAGAACAGGTCAGAGCTGAATAAAAACCAGCTGGAAAAAGTAAATTTAAAGTATTAAATAGGACTTCCTTGTTTTGTCATCATTGTTTAATGTGTCACACAAAACTCTGTCTAATACCTGTGTCTTTTTCTCTTCAAGGGATGGAGGTGACAAGCTCATAACAGAAGGACGTTGTTATCTGACAGAGGCTTTGATATTAGACTGTGTGAGAGTCAAGGTTCTTTATTGTCATTCACATCACATGTTGTACGTGAGGTGGAACGAAACTGTGTACACAGGGTCCCATTTACAGCCAACAAAAGTATAAATGAATGATGTGCTGAGGTTAAAATCCCTCTTCTCCACATCGAGAGGAGCCAGTTGAGGTGGCTCGGGCATCTGGTTAGGATGCCTCCTGGACGCCTCCCTGGTGAGGTGTTCCATGTCCCACCGGGAGGAGACCCAGAGGAAGACCCAGGACACGCTGGAGGGACTATGTTTCTCGGCTGGCCTGGGAACGCCTTGGGATTCCCCCAGAGGAGCTGCTGGACTCGTTGTTTTGAAATATTTTTACAGTTGAATAATAACAAGTGGTTGTTTTTTCTCATTTAATAAAAATTAATGTGGTAAACATTTATGAAACATTTAATTCAGCACTAACATGTAAACATGATGAAATTGATCACATTTGTAGTAAACATTTGATGTATTAACAAATTTCATTAACAGGGATTAACCTGTCCAAATAAAAGTTGAATGAATGAATTTCAGGTAAGAAATAAACATAAAATGAAACAGATCCATTTTGAAGTAAACATTTGATGTAATTAAACATTTCTAGTAACAATGTGATGAACATTGTGTAAGTTAATACATTTTATAGAAAAATTGCTACACAAAAATGTGCAAATATAAGTGAACAGCATGATTTACATAATTATGTATCCCTTGAAGCTGGAGAACAAACTCTGAGAAATATTTTTAGGAAGCTTCATGCTTTCTGTAAACGTCCAGCCATGGCTGTCTGGGTCCACACAAGGTCACAGTGGTTTGATTGTGCACCTGTGCATGTGGACGATGCTTCTTCCGGTGAACTCTCCTGCCTCCACAGCCGCTGGATGCTGCATGTCTTGTATTTGTGAGGGAACTTTCTCCAGGCAGCAGCGATCACACTGAGTCCATCAGGAGATGCTCCATGTTCAGGAGTTGGATTTTGTACTGCTAGCTGCATTTTAATGTATCACCCTCATCATGACTCAGAGAGCAGAACCTGTGAACACACAATTAAAATGGTGAATGAAAAGACAGAAACATTTGTCTATAATATATATGCATCTTAATACATATTATATATAAAGTAATCTAATCAAGATTTGAAGTCTACATGTCATTAGACAAGCTCAAGTCATTAAAAATAAGGTAATTTTCTACGTGGAGCTTTGTAAATCAGTTAAAATACTATAAAAAATTAAGTGTTCACAATTTCTAATACTCATAGCATACAGAAGGTTGATTGATTCTGAAAGACATGTATATTAATAATTTATGTAAAATTAATGAGCCAACAACGTACCTTCAACGTATTTACAATCTGGGGGATTTAAAAATGTCCAAATCATCTACCCAGCTATTCATAGATTGGACCAGCTCTCCCAGTGAATTGTAATTATAAAAATTATTTGTGGTGTAAACACTGACACAGACCAGGTCTGCTAAAATGACTGGGAATGTCAGTGGAGGCAAATATTACTCCAGGTCTCTGCTCCATTTATTTATTTATTTCGAACGGGCAACATTTCCAATTATACCGATTTTTTTCCATGTAGTTTTTTTTGTCATCTGGGAGAAGCTTATTACGATACAGTCCACTTTATTTTGCGCTGCTTTTCAGAATCGTGACAGAAGATACAGAGCGAAAACGATGGAAATCTCCTGAATTTATTTTATTTTTTCTGAGGGCAACAAAGATGGCGGTCGAGACAGGAACGCCCCAACACTCCCCCACACAGTGACGTGTGCTCCAAAGCTCTATAAGCATAGCACTTTAATGTACTGTATATTAAATGAAAAGCGTTAAATATTATTTATTAGCTTTAGTCACCTGCATTGTTGTCTCACTTGTGGAGGCTTATTCCGGGTTCTTAGCTGCAGTGTGGGATCCTCTGAACTCCTGTGCATGAAGGACAGACTTTTTAAGTTCAAAGTGTTTGTCTATCCATTGCGCCGTAAGACTAATCATGCTAACGGGGCTAACACTATCCAGCCTATCAAGTACATTATTTTATCAACTGAAGTTATTGAAGTTCCATGATTTGGTAGACTATAATATTTTATCAGTTATGTATAGGGCTCAAAATAATGCATTACCTTTAAATATCCAAATGCATTTTGTTAAAAGACAAAGTTGTTATAATCTTAAGGGGACAGAGATGTTTGTAAAACCACAATTCAGAACTAGTTTGAAGGGACGTTCTACCTCAATCCAGGGAATTAGATTATGGAATGGCTTGGAGAATGTAGTTAAAAATGCCAAGTCAATGTTTACATTTAAGAAAATGATCAAAACGAATGTGTTAAAAAATATATGAAATAGCGTAATGTGTATTGTATTAGTTAGAAAATTAGAAAGAGTTAGTCATTTTGTACTGTTGGTTGAAGATTATTATTGTTTAATCTGATTGTTGGAAAAAAGGGGCAGATATAATAAGATTTATTCTTCTTTCTGCTACCTTTCATTTTTTTATATTTTGT
Organism: Garcialebias charrua; assembly: GCA_038048925.1. Classification (NCBI taxonomy): domain Eukaryota; kingdom Metazoa; phylum Chordata; class Actinopteri; order Cyprinodontiformes; family Rivulidae; genus Garcialebias; species Garcialebias charrua. The sequence goes on from JBBPBX010004889.1 coordinate 54,813, forward strand.
ACATTATCATTTATGGGATTGTCTTGTATTGTTTCTTTTGTAAAAAAAAAATGAACAAATTTAATAAACATAAACATAAACACGACGTGTAAATGTCTGTGGAAAAACTCACCCAACAAATCATGCTATCAGCTATTAGCTTCTCAACGTAGTTGGAAATGACGGTAACTCTGGTAAAATATATCCGATTGCAGACGATGTAGCGAGGATAAACGTAGTCCATAAATCTTCGGAATCCGACATCCTCACCAACAAAAAATAAACTTCCACACCGCCGACATTTTGAATATTCCTCTCCGCTGTGAGATCGGGTGATGTCATCACTAGGGTTGTACATCTCTGTGTGACAGACGATTCGATTCATATCTAGATACAAAGGTTACGATTCGATTCAAAAACGATTTATTTTAAAAACGGAACGATTCGATTCGATGCAGTGTAAAAGCGATTCGGTTCGATTCGATTAAACTTCAAATAATTCTACGTTTTAACATTTGTTGATGTACCGGTAGACAAATATTTCATTATGAAAGAAAAAGGACCACTTCTATAAATGTGACATTCTTAGAGCATTTTTAAATTTGTAAAAGTCCACATATATCATATCTAAAAGGGTGCTGTAAAGCACTGGTAAAAATAAAGTAAAAAGCCAAACAAAATAATCACATGTTAAATGTGTTTATTTTTAAACATGGACCTAAAAAGACCAGCTAAAAGAAAATTTCCTACAGAAAATACAGAAAAAATATAAAAGGCACAAATGGTTACAGCAGCATGTAATAAAATAAAAATCACTAGGAAAAAACCCCAGGAATAAGCTAAGCACAAAGCTCCTGTGCAATAACCCGCTGTGCAATAACCCACTGTGCAATAACCTGTCACACAACCTGTAGTTTAGTAGTTATGTGCAATATAGATCATGTGCATTTTAGCTTATATTTCATTACTACCTTGAAATAGTTATTCACACAAATTCATCCTGCTTCACCGTTAAAATTCTACCATGTTGTTTACTATTTTTCTCTTCAGAAACTTTGTAAATATTATAATTACTGTTTCACTTTTTGGTAGTTTATTTTGTACCCTTATTGCATGCTTTAGTATTTCCTGTTTGCTTGTTGTTTGTTTTTTAGCAAGTCAAAATCGTTTTTTCTCATCCTGAGCATTTCATTGTACTAAGTTAACCCTGTGTTAACCTGCATATGACAAATAAACACTTGAACTTGAACTTAATAATACAAAACATAATGCAAGAACAGTACGCCTAACAACAGCAGCACGAACATGAGTTTGTGTGAGCAGGTGGGCACGGATTAATATAAAAACATGCTCTCTGTACCTCACGCTCTCTGTACCTCTTGACTTCTTCTGGCCTGGTCCCTCACAGATCTAGTTGCCATCCTCACTTCAAAGTCTCCCAACAGCTCGTCCAGCGCTGACATTTTCTTTTTTTACAAGGTGGTTCATCATCTGAAATAGAAAACATGCACCATATATTACTGGCTATGTTTGCCATGAAGTTTTTTTTTTTTACTGACTTTACCATTTTATGTAAAAATCTTCATCTGATGTTCAGAATTTATTTATGTAGGGACTCGTGTACATGTGTAAAAGATATATCATTATCATCATGATGATTATTTAACTCTTTCTGTGCATGCAGATTCTCTCATTATAGTGAATGTGTTTTATGCTGATACAATGACTGCAGCACAAGTTTAAGACAAAGTCAGCTCATTCTTGATCACAAGTTATAAAACACAAACCTGTATGCTCATCTTGGGTCTGGGGTGTATCATTGCAGACATCCAGATCTCCATTTGCAGGTTCAGTCTGCACTGGACCTCTCTGAACTGAATCCCCCGTTACCTAGAAATAAAACATGACATTACATTTAGTGTACAGTATGGTTAAATGCAGTGTAAACAATCAAAAAACAGTAGGCAGAATAAATCTAGTGACAGCAACAAAACATAGCAGACTGTAACTGAATGCACTGTAAGATGTATTTTAACAGTGTGTTGGGGGATTTACCTTGTGATACAGGGATGTTCAAAAAGGCGTTCAATTCAAGATCAACTGGACTTTATTTGTAACAGAAAACGTTTCGACTTCTGTCCAGAAGTCTTTTTGAAAAGAGGCCATTGAAAAAGACTTCTGGACAGAAGTCGAAACGTTTTCTGTTACAAATAAAGTCCAGTTGATCTTGAATTGAACGCCTTTTTGATTTATCATGTCCTGGATGACTGAGAATCTTCACCAGCATACAGGGATGTTGTTTCTGCCGATAGGCTTGTGAATGGCCTCTCTGTATCATGGCTACTGTTGTAGCTTTATGCTTCTTGTCAGTGCTGGGCAACGCTAATCCAAAAATTAGTTCTGCTATTTCTAAAGCACTAATTAATTTATTTAGGTCCGCAATTTCAAAAGCACTAATGTCTTGTGAAAATTAGGGGAAGCTAAATTCTAAACCGCTAATTAAATTCAACAATTGCTAGCCAACAAGTTATGCAATATTTGCACTAGACTGCCAACTAGCGGTGCATGAACTGTTATACACCTTTATCCTACCTCTTACGTCACAGCAGCAGCTTCCCATTAACTCCTCCTGACCCACCTGGATATTTACAGTCCTGGACAGAAGAAACATCACAGTTGGCAAAAAGAGCAACAAACATTAAAAAAAACTTTACATGTATTAACAGCTGCACGTACAAATTATATTCTTCATTACACATGCACATACTTTGTATTTATTTTTTTAGATTATCCTATATCTGTTAAGCACCTTGGTCAATGCAAGGCATTGCAGGAAGGTGCTATACAAATAAAGTTTATTATTATTATTATTATTATTATTATTATTATTATTATTATTATTATTATTATTATTATTATTATTATTATTATAACTTCAATTCAAAGACCACATCAACAGTACAGGTAAAATTAAAGTTAGAGATCAAGTTTTAAAGTGCACTTCCAAGTTGTATCCAAGTTTAATTCATATAAGAGTCAATTAAGCTTAATTTACTTCAATATTGTTTCAAAAAACAAATAGTAATTTCTTTTTTGTTGCGCAACTGAAAAATAAATTAAACCAATTCCAAAATTCTATAGGCAGTCAACAGATTTAATGAAAAGTAACTAAACTGATCCTAAAAGGTAGCCTGGTTAAAACCAGACCCTGTCCTTCACTTCGCTTCAGACTAGGGTCTGGGACCTCTCCATTTTAAAACGATTCTTGCTGGAGGCGTTGGCCTCTGCTGAGGAACAAAACCATTGGATATTTTGAACAGGGAAAGCATTCTGCTCCCTCCCCTCAGAGCCATGTATGGCTGCTCCCCGTGCTCTGGTGAACTTGACAACTGCTCCGCCTCCTGCAGCTTTTCTCTTGCTGCCGGCTGCCGCGCTGGAAATTCTGTGTTTATATGTTAATAAAACGTTTTAATAAAATACAATAAAACCATGGATCGCTGGTCCAGCTCACCAGAAGACCAGAACATCTGATGGGACTCGGGCAGCAACGTAAAACCCGAGTTTAATTCTCGTGACAACCTCAGCCATTTCCTTGTTCATTTCAGCGGAGGGAGAGAAGGAGGAGGAGGGAGCGAGCGATCACTTGACTTTTGGCCCAAAAAACAAAAGAAAACTCCAGATAAGGGATTAAGAAGCCCCACTGATAATAGGTGGGTCTGCAGTGGAAGTGGTCTCCAGCTACAAATACCTGGGTGTACACATGAATGATAACCTCAGCTGGAGCAACAACACCACCAGCCTGATCAAGAAAGGTCATCAGAGACTCTACTTCCTCAGACGGCTGAGACGAGCCGGTCTGAGCAGCCCAGTTCTCACCTCGTTCTACAGGTGTGCAGTGGAGAGCATCGTGTGCTCCAGCATCAACGTGTGGCATGGAGGCTGCACAGTTGAAGAAAGAAAAGCTCTGCAGAGAGTGGTGAAGGCTGCACAGAAGTCTGTTGGAGTCAGTCTCCCCACCATCACAGACATTTACACCTCTAGATGCAGGAAAAGAGCCACCTGTATCATGAAAGACCTCACTCATCCAGCACACTCACTCTTTGCCCCACTCCCCTCAGGACGGAGGTTGAGGAGCATCAAGTGTAGAACCACTAGACTGAGGAACAGCTTCTACCCTGAGGCTGTTAGACTCATGAATAAATAAAAATAAAATTAAAATAAACACTGCAAAATATCACATCATGGTGATGCTGATATGTTTTCTTGTTGCTGTGTTCATCTGTGACCATCTGTGACCATCTGCTCATACAAACTCATGTTCGTGCTGCTGTTTATTCCCACTATATTAGGCTTAGTGTATTACTAGTTGATGTTTTTCTTAGTTAGTTCTCGATGTTATTACTGTTTTTCTCTTTCATTTGTTGTTGGATGTAACTGGGACCTCGTGTACATAATCTCGTTTTCATCTCATGTACCACATGCGGTGCAAATGACAATAAAGACTCTCTGACTCTGACTCTGACTCTGAAATTAATAAATTTGTGTTACATATAAAACAGTTCTGCATCGCTTTGCATCGCTTTGAATGAGAACATGCCGGTGCTCGCTGACTGCGAGCTGGCAGAGCCCTTTTATAGGGCTTTGCGCTCTGGGACAGGTGGGGGCGTGGGTTAGGGTCCAAAACTCCGTCCCTTCTGTTCTCTGATTGGTCCGAACAAAAATCTACCGGAGAAATGGTTGTTAATGAGAGAAGTCCCAGACTGTTTAGTGAAGGGAAATGCGAATTGAGCGGAGCTGTGCAGGAAGGCGAGGGCCAGGCTACCTAAAAGGATGAAATTACAAAAATCAAAGGATTTATTTAATACTTTACGTCTATATATTCTATTCGGCCACGAAATTAACAAAATGAGAATGATCTTTTAATCCCTAAGACCACTTTTAAATCTCAAATACACGGGCGTGTCGCCACCGCATTTCTACATAAAAGGAACCCAAATACATAAAACAAACGACTCACCGTCGAGTGGTGGACACAAAACACACAATACAATCCTCCGGCCGCGTTAATTTGGCTTGAAACAGCGGGGTTCTCTGCGGATTTATGAAGAGACCGAGCGCAACCAGCTAGCCATAAACGTTAGCACCCGAGTTCACCTCTGACCCGGAAGATGTCAAGATGGAATAGTCCATTTTTAGTAGGGGGATACAGAAATCGACCGGTTTTTGTATTGCGTTTTTAATGATCGTTTTCATCGTAACTATAATTATTTTTATGTTAAATGTACATTAACAAGCATGAGCAATGTTAGTGATGTAGGTGACTGGCCGGGGCGGGGCCGGGGCCCCTGCTGATTTGGGGCCCCAAGCAACGGCATCATTTGCCTACATGGTAGATCCGCGTCTGTTCTCCCCTCTGCTCCCCCTCCAACCCTCCCTCCTCTCTGCTCTTTACGGTGAGGGGGAAAAAGGTAAAACAAGCAGCTACGGAGCCAGCATAAGAGCCTGTAAATAAGTTTATTCGTTTTTACTGATAGATAATTAGTTATTAGCGGTACTGCATTTTAAATAAAAATAGCACAAATCCGCTTATGAATTATAAAAGTTAGTCACTCCGCTGTTACGCTGACAAAAACGTTAGGTCCGCTGTAAGCGGATTAGCGCATTAGCGGTCCCAAGCGGTCATATGCACACCTTTGCTTCTTATTAATCTTGTATGGCTGTGGGTCATAGTCATGCAGCTTATATTATAGGTGAAGGCTGAGACAACGCAGTTCGGGTCCAACAACGTGTTTATTCTTCTGTGTAACAACAAGACTGTTCACCCATTCTGTGGGCTCATTGACAGGAGTTATCACTGCTACTGAGGAAGGGCAGGGACTTAAAACAGTGTGGAAGAGATCTTCAAGGCCTGTGTAGCTCGTGAACTATCACTGAGTTGCCCGTAAAATTTAGTGATAACGTTACCCGTCGCTTTGTGTGTGGCAGCTGCATGCTCCTGCTCGTTGTTGTGAGGCTTGAAAAGTTGTTGGTCGAGGTTTGTTGTGCTACCAGTGTACTTCGGAGGTGCGCTGCATAGCTTACAAATAGCGTGGCTTTTGTCGAGTTTTCCGTCCTTCTAGTAAAACCCGAAAACGTTCCACACTTTAGATTTTTGTCTGGCTGATGTGTTGAAAATCTTTCGCGGTGACTCGCTAGCGCGGCTACTATTTACATCCATGCTCGCTCGTCCTCTTGGTGAGCTATGGCGCATGCGTGAGAATAGCTTCGCTCTCGCGTTGTTTTAGAAACGCATTGTAAACCCAGCAAGTCTCGCGATAACCGGTCCGTGTCTTTTCAACCGGTTCATCTCTGAATTTGTGGCTGGTTGCTGTCGGTTTACGTGGCTGCTACCGATGCAACCACATCGCTAGCTTGTCAAACCGGATATCCGGTCGAATCGGTTAATCTATAACAAGCCTAGTCATCACGTTGCACTACCTCTGCAACGTCATTGTGTTGTGTTGTAATGTCATCACGTTGTGCTGCCGCTACAGGCAAAAACAGTGCCTTTTATGTCAGCAAGATAGTTTAATGGAATTGCCGATGTCTGACATTGAAAATTAATGTTAATGTCAGCCGATTCCAGGATGATAATATCGTACATCCCTAATATGTATCATTACGAAGCTGGATATTCCCCTTTTTAAATATGAAGCTGAAACTCCAGATTACATTACTCTATACCACAAAATTAGTTTCCAGACTGACATAAACAAAACTGGCTCATTGCCAGTCCAGGTGATAAATCACACAATATGAACAAACTATAGATCATTATGAAACATCATAATAAAAAAAGGTACCACTTTACAATAAGGTTCCCCTTATGGCTAATAAATACCATACCATACCATACCAACTTTATTTATAGAGCACTTTATGCACCCAACAGGACCAAAGTGCTGTACACACAATCACAAAATACAATACAATCATAAAATGGAAAGGACTAAAAACAGTACTAAAATAATAAATTATGAATACAATAAAACAAAGCTAAAACATCTCAGATTGTACCAAAAGCCAAAGAAAAAAGATGAGTTTTAAGAAGAGACTTAAAAACAGCAAGTGAAGAGGCCTGTCTTATGTCTAATGGGAGGTCATTCCAGAGCTTAGGAGCTACCACAGAAGCCGTTTTCGCATTGGCCAGCCCTCAATGGCCCGGGCCGCCCCTGGGTGGCTCTGGGCCACCTGCGTTCATTACGCATTTGCCGCAGAGCCGCCTTGAAGTGGGTGGGCAGTTCTCTGGAAGTGGGTGGGGTGCTCTCTTCACGTGGGTGGAGTGTTCGTGTTTTAAGAGAGGAGACTCCGCTAAAAAAAAATTGTTAGCTGGATATATATATATTAGTGTTTCTGAGTTAAATTTTTGTTAATAACTGATCACAAATCAGCTTATGTTACAACGTAAATAACACGAAGCGCACACCCATTTCCGCCTTTCCGCGCGACCTGAATGTCATTAAACAATAACTAATATTGTCTAACTGTTGCGCGCAGCCAGGGTTTTAAAATATAACTAATAATCTCTAACTTCTACGTGCAGCTAAAATGTTAAGAGGAGTGATTCCTATATGGGTAAGGTGGACACCTGAAAATCCAGTCCGCTGTATAGCTCAAAGCGTTAATGCACTGTCGTTTTGACCCGGCGAAGCGGGTTCGCTTCCCGCCTGGGACAAAGTTATTTTACTTTTTTTTTCTTTATTCACATTTTCTTTTAAATAAAAAGGAGTTTGTTTGGTTAACAA